>MCFN01001231.1:0-38117 GCA_002218305.1 Callipepla squamata | reverse complement strand
TGGTTGGGGGGGGGGGGGGGGGGTTGTATTTTAGTGAGAGCATTCCTAGAGGAGCTGTGAGATTTGATACAAAATGAAATGCTTTTCACAGAGTCACTGAATGGCGTGGGTTGGAAGGGACCTCAGAGCCCACCCAGCTCCAACTCCCAGCAGCTCAGCTGCCCAGGGCCACACCCGACCTGGCCTTGAGCACCTCCAGGGATGGGGCATACGGACTTATATCAGCCTTTTGAAGTCTGATCTCCCAGGAAATAAAACTTTCAGAATTCAGTCTCAGTTCAATCTGTCTTCCAATGAAAAGTACACAAAACAATGTATATGGGTTACGAATGTTTGAGTTTACACAAATTTCAGCTCCTTATAGTGCTGCTCATGTGTGCTACAAGATGTGCAGTGAGCTCCAGGAGAATGTTTAACGTATAGAAGTTCAGTTTTCTTTTTTCTTTATTATTTTCCACTGAATTAATGGCAGAAAAGGAAATGAAATTCACTTCATGGTAGTTTTTTCTTTTGAAGATAAAAAGCACACGGTATCAGTTTGAATTACGACATCTCACCCTTTTCCTGCTCTTCAGCAGAGGCTGAATTATTTAATGGTCCTCCTCTGAAGTATCCCGCAGCTGCGTAGCTCCACTTACAGTAACAACATAGAATCATAGACTCACCCAAATTGAAAAAGGACTCCAAAATCGTCCTGTCCAACCCTCCCCCCACCACCACCATTTCCCCACTGACCCATAGCCCTTAGTACCACGTCTGCAGGTTTTCTGAAGACCTCCATGGACGGTGACTCACCCTCCTCCCTGGGCAGCCTGTGCCAGCATTTGACCACTCTTTTGGAGAAGAAATTTTTCCAACCTGAAATGGAATCCAAAACGTAGCACAAAAAGTTAAATAGCTCTCTGTATCTGGGGCACGCGAGGATCTTGACCCAGTTCTGCAGGAGTAAGATGAGCTGAGGCAGGTGGGCAGCAGCTCCGTAGGGCCAGGCTTTCCATTTGCTCAAATCTGTGCTGCAGCATCGTATGTCATTAAGGAAAATGCATTTCACTGGGCCAGCGTGTGCTTTCTGGTTGGCTACAGCAAAGCTCAACTTCTACCCAGACGGCCACTTCAAATAGTTTAATAGTATTTAAGTAAGCTCACACACTGATAAGCAGTTGAAGCCAGCTGAGCTGGGCTGCTCGCACACTTCGTTCGTCAAAGGTGTTATGTAAAAGGAGACCCATTCTGCAAGAGGCTCAGATGCATCAGCTTCCAGTACTTTTCAATCTCTCTCACTGGAGTAAGCTTAAATCTTTTTTTTTGCATTGAGCCTAAGAATAAATTTGTCACTCTTCTGAAAAACAGTAAGATCAGTGCAAGGAGCTACGTGTGTTCCTGGTAGAATTGGGAACAATTTGCACATATTTTCCAGCAAAGCAAAGCTGCTTTGTCCCAGAATCTAATGCTGCCCTGGGGGGATTAAGCTGCTCCGAGTTTGCATCCAGTTCTGTGCAGATCCCAGGGAAAACACATTTGCTCATCCTGGCTGCAAATGTTGAGGTGAGAGGTTGAGCCGCCGCTCTGCATTCTGCAGAGCAGCAGAACTGCAGCTTCGCAACAAGATGGAACAGTGAATCTTTTCACAGCTGCAACACATCGTTTTCCTGAGCAAATAGGAGAGATGCCATGTAATTCTTCATGGTTCTCCACGAAGTGAGGACCAGCATGCTGATCAGCACGTGGCCCAAAGTCCTTGAATTGCTCCGTTCACTCCACTACTCTGTGGTAAAGCGGCAGGGGGCTCCAATCTGGCTGTTTCAAAACCAACTAGCAACACAAACCCCACAGCAAAGAAACTAAACAGCAAGCTTCCCTGCCTAAATAATTTGTAATCTTCTAAGTTTAGATTTAACATGGACTTTGAGCACAGGCCAGTTTAAAGAATGTAAGAAGTCCCTTCGGCTTACATCTGTTGCATCTGCGGAAGAAAAGAACAGTCGACTTATGAAAATATGAATAATCCAGATTGCTCTCTGGAAGTGCATATTTACTAAACAATGTAAACTCGTTACAGATAGTTTGGCTGTAGTCCTCTGAATCCTCCAGTACTGCAGACGGAGAAATCTTTGTCAGATGTAAACCTTAGATATAGAAAAACTGATGAAAGAGCTGCACAAAATGATAAAAGCCAGTAGCCATCAAAGAGTGGGCAGTATCTTCTGCCTTTTAACCTCTGACCAGTTTCTGACTCCTGAGGATTTCTTTAACTTTTTACATTTCCACCCGTTACCGATGCACATCCGAATCTTTTGGGGCAGGTGTCTGTTCCTTTCCCCTTGAGAAATCCATCCCGCAGACGCTGCAGGTAGAAGCCCCGGGTGACCGCAGGCAGTGAGGGCACTGCCCGAGCAGTGAGAACTCGTTACAGGAGGAACCGAGAGGAGCTCTTAACACTGCCCTGCATGCAGCAGAAGGCAGCAGCGAAGATCCTTTCGGCATCAATAAACCCCGGCAAAAGCAGCCCCGGCACTAGCCCTGCCCCCCCAGCAGCGGCATTTCCAGCACCACGCCCGCACCAAACGCTGCTGCGTATTTACGAGGAGGGGGAGGGTTGGAGTAACAGGTTCCCATCCACAGCACAAGCTAGAAAGGGGCTGGCCATAGAGCACGTATGAATCATTCAGTAGTTTATTTGAAGTGGAACAGATTGAACCTGAAATAATCGCGTTTTCACTGCTCGGGGTATTATAACAGGTAAAGCGATGCAAACATTTTAAAACACAAGAATGATGCACAATGACTTCTGTTAATAAGGAGATACCAGGCAAACGCTGGCAACTGGCAGCACCTCAGTAGCAACTGCAGGAGACAGACCAGATGAAGCACAAGTTTATACAGCGTAACGTAAAGACAACTGTGCCATGAGCTTTCCCATATTTGTGAGAAAGGAAAAGACAGATCACGTGCAGACAAACTAGAATAACTAACCCACTGCATTTGAAAAGTGGTTTTGAATACCATTTTCCAAACAACACAAATATGAGCTGGTTTCTTGATGATTTTATTGCTCTTTTTGTGTTATTTGTGTTACTTAGTGTTTTTTTCCTTTTTAATATTGCATGCAATGAATTTACAAGTCACTGAAGTGCTCACTTTCCTTTAAATGCTGGCATCCCTAAATTAGAGCAATGCTAACATTTTGCACTTCAAATAAATAACAAGAAACAAAACTGTTCTCTACAGTAGTAGAGAAAAATTTTAACGTGAAACGTGAGGCAAATAAAAACACAACTATGGAAATATACAGAGTTTTCATAAAGCATGTGAAGTCTCAACATACCAATTCCTTTAGGGAAAAAAAAAAGGTTTTGGCAACGTGTTACCAAAGCAAGTGTTATACTGCAGTTTTATACTGGTTGAGTTTAGGAGTTGTCGTTTGCTTCTTAATTTCCACGTAACACAACAGTATTCGTGCATAAAGAAAAATAATGGCACTTAAATAATTTGCATGTAAATTTGTAACTACATTTATTTTGATAAAATTACTAAAAATGGCAGCAATACATATTTTGCATGAATTGCTTAAGAATGGTGTTGTGAATTGGCCTTTAAAAATCCTTTACATACAGTAGTTTTATCTCTGAGAATGGAAATTCACTAAGAAATAGAACAGGAGCTAAAGAAGCTGTAATCAGATCCAGCCTTCAGATCGTGTAAAACTGCAGTGTTTAGTTTCTAACTGAGGAGAAGTTATTTAGGAATGCTCTACTGGTGAAACAAAGAGATGCAGATATTATAGCAAATAACTGTGTAATAAAAAATAATGGTGTCATAGAAATACAGACTCAAAACTTCAAAATAACTTGTAACAGCGACCAAGTGTGTAAGCATCTTGGGTTAGACATAGGATAGACATAACGTGATTAAAGGATTCCAAACAAGTAGCTGAATTTCCAAGACCATTTGTGGATTATTAACCTAAACCATTTGGAGTAGGAGGTGACAGATGGATTCTCTTGACCGTATGTATTTAACCTTCAATTTTTCATCCAGAGACAGGTAGCGGTGACATGAAGTAAACAGAGTAAAGACCACAAAGCTCAGAGGTCCTCGAGCACGTTAGTGGCCTCTTGAAAGCCTGAATGAGGAAAACACAGAAAAGGCTGAGATCACAAAGGAAATCAAAAGGCAACTCAGAAATGTATGAAACAAAAAAGTGTTCAATACACAAACAAAACTTGGTGCATCTCTGTAATTGTATTTTCATTTTGCTTACAGAGTTTCTGTCTAGAGCATTCTTTTGTTTTGATTTTAAAATAATTTTTATACAGAACAAGTGAAAAATCTGTCCTTGATAATGGCAAACACATACTCAGTTTTACCTTTCCTCTTACATTTGGGTTTTAAATTTAAATCCCTCAAAATATTTTGTTTTTGTGGTTCTGGAGAAAGCTATTTCCATTGCAGAAGTGTGTTTGCAGCTTCTCAACTAGCTGAGATCAAGTCTTAGCTCTACAGAAAAATGAGAGACAGAATCTGAAGAAACCATTCTCCAGCATTTTAAAATAGTTGACCACACAGTAAATTGGATTAACCCCAATTTGGAACAAGCCTGTAGCAATGAAAAATAGACAGGATGACAGCAGTAACATGATAATATCTACTCTTTGGAGCAAGGCTCTAACAATTTACTAATGCATACAGACCAAAGGTTATTTCCAATCTGATTTGGAAATAAGCTTTCCTCCACAGTAAAATAATTTGCTTTATCTTTGAGAGATTAAAAAGCGTTCAGAATCTTTTCAATAAAAATACAGATATTTTCACCACATATCATTTCCATATAAATGCTTTCAAATTGATGCTACAAGTGTTCCTTCAATAAACCAGATCACGTTAGATTTATATAACAAAAAGGTATTATTTCAACTTTGTATTTTACATTAAGAAAGTACCTGAAAGATGGCTTAGTTTAAATTTCATACTGTATTTTTTGAATTACAAGAGAAATTCCTAAACACTGGCCTGGGGCAATCCACGTTCTAGAAGAAAGAGAGTCCCAGCCATTCATATATGAAACCACTGAGAATTTTGACTTAATCCCAGTTGTGTGGATCCCCCTGTGTTCATACAGTATCCTCGCACCAATGGTAGAAATTAATTTCATGTAAAATGTTAGCATTATTATTCTATCAGATGAGTTTTAGCTTCTCGTTTGCTAAATGGAATTTGGCAACTAAAACCAAAGGTCAGTATCCTACATCAACACAGGAGTAGAGCTACAGGAAGAGTTCTGTAGATGAGTGGCTTGGGAACTTCAGCTCTGCTATTTCAAGCATGTTCTTCCCCAGAGAGGGGGGGGATTGTCTACATATGGATACAAACAGAATGAATGAGAACGTTTTAGTGTTAGAATTAAATGTTAAGGATCTTAAAATCTTACATGCTTTTTTCATGATACTTCATATGCTGTATCAACATATCCCCTTTTATTGCTCCAGTAAAATCAAGAAGAAAATCAGAATTACTCTGAATTTTTCAAGCAGTTAACAGGTTGTGAACTTGGTGCATTAGTAACAAACAAACCCTTTTCAGAAGATAATTGTAAAATATATATATACATATATACATACATATATACATACATATATATACACCTTAGCTTCTGCTACCTCCTTATTTTGTTCTAGAAGCCATTTGTTTAGTAAGATGACTCCTCTGGAGACAGTTGATATCATAATCCATAGTATACAAAGGTTATAGCAGACATATACTGTTATTTTACACTTAACTTTGTAATGAACATACCTAGAATTTTCTTCAGTGCCCCATTACATCCTAAACAAAAGGCTTACTTCTTTTGACTTTCTTCAATTTTGAGTGACCTTCTTCTTTCTGTTAACAGAACAAGACAAGTGAAAAACCAGGAAAGCAAACAAAGCCATAATAGAAGCTAACAGCTCAACTAAAAAGTTGTTTCTGAGTGTTCCTGAGCCTCCAGCTGAGTCTCCCCTGCATCTGTGCATTCGCCTTGCTAGTGCCAGCAGTAGCAGTGCTGCATTGTGGGCATGCCAAGCAGCCAGCAAGGACTTGCTGCCACCTCCCTAAAGCAGCCTGCATAGCTCAGGTTGATATACATAGTGCAGAGGCCCTTCATACTGGGCATGGGTAATGAGACTTCAAATGGCCATTATTTGCTTGAGATAAAACATAAGAGACAAGGGAAACTGTGTGCAACATGTGTGCTTCTGATTTATTTTGCAGAGGGGTTGCACGGTATGTTCTGTTGGCTATTAGCAGAAATGATACCTACATATCTATGTAAGAAAATATAACTGTACTGAGCTTTGGAGGCTTTAGAACCCCTCCGTCCTCATCAGCCTAATTTCCAAATAGTAAAAGCATTAAAATGTGACTGTAAAGAGAAATAAATGGAAGAGAGAACTGAGTTTTAAAAGATTGACATTGAGAAGAGATAAATACTAGTAATAATTAATAATAATAATAATAAAAGATGAATTTAAATTACACACTATTGTCATTACAACGGAATTTAGAGAAAAACATAATTGGTATTAGGAACCTATTTAATTATTGCTGCCCCTCCTAGTAATAAAAGATCTGAAATACATTAAATAACTGAGAAAATATACTTTTTAAAATTCCACTTTGATTCATAAATATCCTTTATGAGCTCATTTCTACCCAAATAATGCTGAATTCAGGCATGTGAGATGCACATAACGTAAGAGTACCCATAGTTAAGTTAGACACAATAGAACTTTTGTCTGTACAATTCTACTTCAGAAATATATTTGCATTATGTAACATAATTAAAGCTTTCACTCCAGTCCTACCTTTTAGAGAAGACAAAAGTGTTAAATGCAAATTTGAAGTAATACTGGCATAACTGAGGGATAAGATTAATTTTTCTGGGAGTGGGCTCAGGAATATTTCTTCATTTTGCTGTTTCAAATGGGACATGATAAAATGACAAAACGTGCATTTTCCTTTTCATTTCTTAATTTGAGTTCTTGTAGACAGACTAAGGGTGTATGTGTGTGAGTCTTTTACCTGTCTTTTTCTGGCAGAGCCTTTCTTTACGGACACTTCCATGTTGCTCTCCGTTGTTGAATGCATCAGTTCTGAGGTCCCAGTTTTATCCCATGTCAGATATTTGTCCTCTGTAAACATCTTAAAGTACAGAAGTTGATACTTCCATTAGAAAAAAAAACCCCACACAGTATTTTGTCTATCAGATCTCACCAACACAATGCACTGTGATCTGTAGTGTCTATCAGTGCCAACATGAATTATAATCTCATTGCTCCTCAAACCAGGTTTCATCTTGATATCCTGACTTGCTCTGTTTAGCAATTGCTGCCTATCTTTCACTTCTCTAGAAGTTAAATGTGTCTGTTAGATGGCAATAATCCTATGCCCCTTAATTCCCCATGGTTTGGCATGTAGGAACTAGTAGATCTGAAAAATTGTGCACACGGAACAAAAAATGCTATAATATAACAAAGTAGAGATGACACACCATGTTACATTTTATAGGTGAGAACACTGAAAAGCACAACACATTTCATCCTCGTGTCCTACCCGTGGGACATCACTCCCATAACAATTGCACTGAAATCAGCTCAGCTCTTTGCATAATCAAAATGCAGTAAGAATGGTAGAAAATTCAGATTGTAGAGAATGCCTCGAGGTCATCTAGTTGTAACTTCTACTTAAAACAGCGATAATTTTAAGTTGGATCACATTACTTTGGGCCTCACCCATCATCTTTTAAGAACCCGAACAGATAACAATTCTACTACTTTTTCATGCAGCTTGCTGCAGCGATCAACTGAACTCACTCTGAAGATTTTTTTCTTTACACCCAGTGGGAATCTCTTGTGTTGCGAGTAGTACTTTTAGTGAAATTTAGATTAAGCTTGTATTTGCAAAACCTTCCATGTTTGTGTAAGAGCACGCTGCTGCATACACACTGCAGTCAGCACCACACAGTCAATGAGGTTTGAGATTGCTTCCAGGGACTGGTTTTACACTGACTGAACACTGAACGTTTCATCATATCACCCTTAAACAAATCTTGATAAACCGATAGAACAAACTGTTTTAAAGAATAAATTAATTATCCCATCTTATAAGACCCAAATAAAAAAAATCTGTCTATCTCAGAGGACAAAGTAAATCACCTTCCCTTCCAGAACAAAAAGAGCAGCACTGGTTCAAAACAGTATATGTAGTAGAAATTCTAGACAACTATATTGAGAATGATGGTAGAACACGATGAAAGCCGTCCTCTTTATCGCTCAGTTGTTTTAGAATCTGCTGAGTTTGTGAGAACCAGTGATGATGAGTGCTCTTTACTGTACCTGCTCACAGACGGAGTTGGAATGAAGACAGGTTGCCTTAGCAGTGGAGTCCTTAGAACAGCGGGATGCTTTGCTTTCATCATTTTTGGCAATGCAGGCTGCATCATTTAAGATGGATTCCTGAATATTTAACCTTGGTCCTTCATTTGACTTCTTTGTTTGCTGCTGTGATAAACTGGAATTTGTCATTTCATTCTCTGGTTTACAAATCTGCACGTGTACTCTCTTTGACTGGTGTTGTTTCCCAAGAAATTGTGCGGCATTTTGACTTGCACAGATTTTTCCCCCTCTTGAGCTGGCAGATGCATATGTATTTAGTTTTGGACTGATGTCAGATTTTTGAAGCACTGGCCTAACACCTCCGTGCAAGGAGGGAGAATTTGCCTTACTGCCTGCAGCTGAGTTCCTGGAAGAATCAGAATTAGTCATTTGTCCACTGGACTCAGTTTTCCACTGAAATACAGATACATCTTGTTTTATATAGGCTTTCTCAGTAATTATCTGAAGCAAGCTGCTGTGAGTAGCAGGTTTATAAACCTGAGTTAAGCTGGACTTGCAAACAGTCAACGCAGAAGATTTAACTCTTTTTACCGGTGATTGTCTTTCAACACTTTTTCTTTCCTTCCCATCATTTTGATTGGTGGTGTTTCCGTTCATCTGCATCAGCCTTCCTTTGAAAATTGGTATAATTTTGCTGACCTTTTTTGGAGAGAGTTCATAGGCTGCTCTTCCGGGCGCTCCTAAGGGCCTCCGAAGCGGTAGCTCCGATATTCCTGGTATTTGCCTACTGATTAATTTCTCAGTTGCTTCAACACTAATCTTTTCTGCGCTTTTATTGCTACTTGAAAAAGTGTGTGGTTTTGGCTCTTTGATCCAATGCTCCATCCAGTGGCTGTTCTCCGTACTGCGTGAGGAAGGAATGCTAGCCAAAGTCTGTTTCCTTGGAGGTGTCTGGGTCAGGGATACTACACAAACCATCTCACCAGCCGACTGCATAGGCTCAGTTTGTATTTTCTGCAATACAAGGAGAGCTGTTAAACTCAATTAACTGGGTTTAAAAACCTGACAGCAACACCTAACGTATCCCTATACAAGATATACCTGACACACATCACAAAATATAACCATACAAATTCCTGATTTAAGTTATGACAGTCTGTATTTTTAAACAATATTTTACTGTAACCATAACTGAAGATTCGTTTTCTCCTTTTCTAGTTCTTTTGTTCATAAACTATGCTGGAACATTGTATTTCTCAGAAGGAAAGACTTAAATTACAGACATTATCATAGAATCATACACTCAGAAGCACAGAATGGTTTATGTTGAAAGGGACCTCACAGCCCACGCAGCCCCACCCCGTGCCATGGGCAGGGCTGCCCCCAGCAGCTCAGCTGTCCAGGGCCCCATCCAACCTGGCCTCGAGTGCCTGCAGGGATGGGGCACCACAGCTTCTCTGGGCAGCTGTGCCAGTGCTTCCCTGCCCTCTGAGTGAAAAAATTCCCGACACCTAATATAAGTCTCCCCTCTTTTAGTTTAAAAACATTCCTTCTTGTCTTATCACTACCAGACCATGCAAAAAGTCTGTTATTATTTTGTTTAGTGATTCCCAATTGGGCAATGCCCTTTCAAAGGGGTCTGCAGAGGGTTTGTCTGACAGCCTCCTAGGACTTATAAAGGCATCTGCATCCCGAACAAAAGACATCTGGATGCCTATAAAACCTGCAGATGACAAGGAGGAGCCATCCTAGCTTGGATCATTGAAGAAACATAAACTGTGTTCTGAAAGAGGATTATAGAGTCTCTGCAATTTCTGTCAGTATCTTTGTTCAGAATTACTTCTTCTTTCATATACTACTACCCAGGAAATCTGAGTTTCAGCCCTTGTGAAAACTCCAGTTAAGGGTGTTGTGCCTCCTTTCCATCACCAGTCAGAGTAAATCTAACAGCTTGAGTGTTTCTAAGTGCCTCAGTTTATGCAACTTTATTCTTTTCTTAGGTTGCTTTTTAGAAGTAATTTACAGAATATTCTTAAAATTGTTATTATTCTGGAAGTAGCGTGAGAAAGTTCTGGAAACTTGATTGTAAAATAAGGATGATAGAACAGCAAACATTGATGGCAACAATTAATACTATAATACTAGTTCTAATCCTAATGCTGCTTTCCTTTTTAATGTATATGTCAACTGAACAACAACATAGTGTTGTAAAATAGAAATACGATATCACATTATAAAAAGAAGACAGTTGATCACTGTGAAAAGCACACATTCATGCTGTCACTGAGTTCTGAATATGACAAAGCTTACTTCAAACCAGAAACAGAGTACACGCCGTTACTATTAAAAACAAAACCCAAAAATCTTACACATGCTGGAGTCCTGGAGAGTTCCTGTGTAGCATAAAGTGCTTTCGTTGTCATCCTTACTGGAAATCCACAAAGATGTGAAAACTTCGCCTTCACATCAGAAATGAAAGAGCTCAGCACACTTTCTGAATCAGTTCTAGGGAAATACTGCACTGGCTGACTTCGGATGCATCTCAGCGGGTACCTGAATAGTGCTCAGGGATACACAACAAGGTTCTTTGTACTTTCACACTTATGAATCACATTCCTTGGGGAAAACAAAAACAAAACCATAAAGTATGTCTGAAGATTTTTTTCAAAAAGGTGAAGAAAAGCATCCACGTACTTTTCCTCGGAAGTGACTGAAGCTTATGGAGTTGCAGGACTTCAAACATTCTAGCAACAATGATACATAACCTTTAGTCTAGACTTCCCTAACAGGAAAACTTCCTTTCAAGTAAATCATTGCTAGCCAAAGTTTTACAAAAATAATGCATAGTATTAATTCAACTGTTCCTTTTAACTCACAATTCAGAGTGGCATTATCACGTTTACAGAAGCTGAGAAGCAATCTGATCTACTTGACTTCCTATTCTTCAACTCTAGCACAAACAGTCATAACGTTTTGTCTCAGTTTGCCTAACGAAACAGTTCCACTGATCTCTATGAAGTTGTGGAAGAAGAAAATTTAGAAAAAACAAAAATTTAGGTCTTAGGATGAGTAGTAGAGAGCACGTAACAAAAAATATTCTCAAAGGATACGTAAATAACCTTTCCCCTATTGGCTTGAAGTAAACACTCAAGTATATTTCACTCTTCTCAGTATCCTCTGGAAGGATATATCCATACTAAGAAAAAAAGGAAAAAAAAAAACCACAAATGTGCATTACAAATATAAATACAACAAACACAAAGAAGAGAGGGAAGATACAAGAACAGTGCTTTTTACCAGATTCTTCCAGTGCATCTGAAATTCTTCATACGAATGGAAAGGAGATTCTGGAGGAATTACATGGCTGATGTTTATGATCTGACCCATTTTCATGCTGTGCACAGGTGAAAAAAGATGCTTATAAAGGATGTCATAAAACTCATTTGAAAAGACATTGGACTTCAAGAGTCAGGCACTGGAATGGGCTGCCCAGGGAGGTGTTGGAATCACCGACCCCGGGGGTGTTGAAGGAACGTTTAGATGCTGTACTGAGGAACATGGTTTAGAGAGAACTGTTGGTGATAGGTGGACGGTTGGACTGGGTGATCTTGTAGGTCTTTCCCAACCTTGGTGATTCCATGATTATTTGGCATTTTAAAGCATTTTTGTATTATTCTTAAGTTTTGAGAACTAACAGCGTTAGTTCAGCAGATTACAACAGAGCAGTAACAGTGTTTGCTGAAATATGGAAAAGGGCTTGGAACATACAAGGCTGACTTCTCTCATCTGTAATACTCGCTAGCACTGAGTGTAGAACAAACAAAAATGTATCATTACTTCTGTTGTGATGAAAATCATAGGTGAAAACTGAGACGGTGGCAGAGGTGAAAATATCTTTAAATTTATACTTCCTTCTAAACTTATACTAAACGTAACATTATTACAACCATAGCAAAGAGACTACTAAAAAATGAAATACTATTTAAACGCATAATTTATGATTCACTGATTTTCTTTCACATTTTCTATAAGATTGAGAGCTAAAAGTAAAATTTCCTGAATGTAAAACATATGTGTTCTTATCACTGGAACAAAATTCACAGTTTGTATGGCAAACCTTCCAGGAAATGTTTGTTTCTGCTGGAATTTAAACAAACGCCTACCTTGGCAAAACATAGCACCAGTTAGTTAATATGGAATGTCTGTCAATAATTGTGTTTTCATTGCTGTCAAACAGCTTTATGGTGTTTGCTGAAATATCAAAATCTCCAAGCTTAAAATAGAAAAAAAAAGTTATTTGCAAATATCTCCACGGCAATACAAAACTTAAAATACCAAAACTAATTGTATATCACAATATACTGAAGTTTATACATTATTCATTTGTAGCTCCCACAGACTGCTTATGAAATAAGATACATCCACTGCATATGCAATTGCATACTATCTTATGTTAGAGTCTGCACTTCCCAAGGCATGTGTAAAAGGCTTAAATGTAATTTAAATCCAGGAAATTTTAATGTTAAGTGTATTAATTAGGGTACAGAACAAATTCCTCAAACTAAGAGCTGTCTCACTTCATGCAGTTTTTAAAATCAAACTCAGAAACTCATGCTTGACAGCATAGGAAATGCACATGCCACTCTGCTTAATCAAGTGCCAAGATCCCAGCAAGAGAATTAGAGGCACAGAGCTTTACCTTGTGAGGAGTCAAAAACCAAGATTCTCACAAAGGAAGAATTTGGCTGTTAGGGCCAATCTAACACAGAGATTTAAAAAAACATTTTCTCTTTCCATGGTCTAACATGGTTTGCATTTATTAACTAATAAGTAAATCTGTCCATTTCTGTTTTAGAAAAGTATTCACACGGTCAAATTGACAATGAAGCCACACCACGACCCCTTTCATTGATGCAATTTCAAAATGACACAATGACAGCTTTAATATTTACACAGTCCAATTAGGTCACAAAATAGATCTTATTTTTCTATTCTTAAAAAGAATAGTTTTGTTCCAAAATACTTATTTTGGGAAGTAATCAGAAAGTCTGGCAAATATGCCTCTGTATGCATGGGTGCACCAATATGGTCAATTTTTAACCTCAGCGATTACTTCTTGGACCATTTATAAAGCTGCATGACACCGACTGCTCCTGTGTTTCAGAAACTGCATAGAAAACACAGCAAATTCCGGGAAAAAAAAAAACAACCCAACATCCATTTATCTTATATATAGTGCTGACGTCTTACCCGTAGCTTCACTTTTAATATGTTACTCAAAACTGATTATTTATTACAGTGAGATTGTGAACAGCTTTCAGAAAACACTCCTATAAGGAAATCTAGAAAGTAGTCAGGAATCTGTTTTCTGAAGATGCTTGGTATGCTTGCTCAAATGTCTGAATATAAAAAAATACACGTTCTGCACTCAAAATGAGATGAGAGAACTTAGGCAGTTCTATCCCCATCATACCGATTGTTAAGTCGCCAAACAAAAAATGAAGATAAAGATGAGGAAGGGAAATATAAATAGCCATAGAAAATATAACTGTTTTATACCTCGGGGAGTGGTAACCGAACTGAGCAAGCCTCCACGCTGATGCAAAGCTGCGTCTCTGACACATTGATGTCTAGAACTAAAATAAAAACAAAGTCCGAAGCGCTGTTCTGAGCTCAACCGTTAGATTGCTAAACCAAAGCCATTTATTTAAAGCCATTGTTGGTTCAAGTCCTGAGTTTAAAAAACAAATCTCAGCATGGAAATAAAAATTAATTGCATTTTAACAGTGAAAATAAACCCACCAACCAATCACAGTCCATACATCTTCCTGTGAACTCAGGGCCACCCGTGCAATCGGAAGCTTGAAACCCATATGTCTGATACAAAAATACCAATTTTCAAAGCAAACATATTTAACATCAAAATAACCATTGGCTGTACTGAGTCACCAAGCTCAGCACTACACATCCAGACATGGTCAGTACCAAGGCTACATGACCAGGGCAAGCACTTGCTGATGTTTCTCTGGACTACTCATCCACCTGTAGTGCACAGACCGAATGTATTACATTTCTGAATATATATCCCTGCTGCTGCAAATTTGATGTCAAAATGTGTGTCTGTTGTAAATTGGTTTTAATGGCCCAAAATGTAATCTTTCATTTTTATGCTGGAGTTTTAAAAATTAATTTAATTTTGTAGTTTCTGCCATAGTTAAGCAGCATGCTTTAATTGTGCTAACAGCAAACCCTAGACAGTCACTTTTGTTCCTTTTCCTATCTATTATTATTGGGCTTCCACGCTGTAATTTTAGGCCAGAGCATTTCATTGTAATAATCATAATGTTTTAATGGTAGGCTTTAATCTATGGCCATAAATTAACAGTAGAAAAAATACTTTTCTGTGGGTAATTTTTCAAGCATTCAGATAAACTGACAACAATTATATAAAAAAATAACAATCTGCCACCAAGTCTATTTTGTCTGAGGTTATTTCAGAATGAAAAATAAGTAAACACTGTTGTAATAAGATCGTGGCATCACTGTAAGTTCACATAATTATTATTATATTTTGCCTTACTCCTAACAGAAAACTGTACTTACCAACTGCATTCTGCTTTCCTGTTTGAGACAAAAAATCTTTTCCTTAATAAACAAAACAGATGAACATTATTTTCAAAACCATATGCCTAATGTATTTTTGAAAAAAAAAAATAAATTAAAAGAAGAAATTACAGCTGCATTGGAAAATAGGAAAAACTCTACCACCAATTAACTTTCTTAGTATCTTAAACAAAAAGGAACTGAGATGAGGGAACTGTATGTTTTGAAGGCACTGAAAGAAGGATAGTGCTAATCCTGTGGCTGGAGACAAGATAACAGCACGTACACTTTTCTCAGTGTATATTTTGAATGATCTACATGATTACTTTCCTCAGTAGGAGCACACCACAGCATCTGAAATGCGTCTATTTTTTCCATACTTCTGTAATTCATAATTATACTAAACAGTATGGAGATGTCAGGCAACAGAACTTACGTCTAGAAAGATAAAAATGAATAGAAAGAGATACGTGATAGGAAAATGCTTCTGAACCAGAAAAGCATAATCGACTGCAAAAGTTCCATTGATGAAAGCGTGAACCCGACAAACAATGTTCTTAGAAGACATTTACTGTTGTAGGGGAGCTGATAGGACATGGCTTAAACAGGTGATCGAGCACCTGGTGAAGGGGTGTGGCTGAGCCAGGGAGTGCAGACAAATTGTTTGCTCTTGTGCTCCCCATGTGACCAGAAGGGGTAGACCCAGGGTGGAGCCGTGCTGGGCTCATATAAGAGCTGGCCACTGGAGGGAAGGAGGGTATCTCTTTGGTTTAGGCTGCTTTGTGGGGAGAGTGTTGCATAGCTTGCTGAGCCTCTATACCAGTTGGGTGAGTTCAACTGATTTTTATTTTTTTTTTTTCCCCTGTATGTGACTTTTGGTCTACCTGTAAGTACTTTGCCTGATAATACCAGGAAATGGTCAGAAGCAATTTCACTTCTTTGTGAGCAGAGAAGTGTGTGACAGTGTCTGGTTTTGAAGTGATTAATTCTGTATGCTGTATTCAGTTAAAATAACCATTTAGTCCACTAGGAAAAGAAAATGAAAATGTGGATGCTATTTTTTTTTGTAGGTTTAGAACTTGAACAGAGTAACAATAAAAATGTAATTAAAGAAAAAAGATAACTGTGGAAGTAATAGTTATAGGAGTTAAGTTAAGGAAAGTGAATGCAATGATAAAAAGCTGGGAGCTAAATGCCTGATCCCACACCTGGGAGAGTGAATTACCTTGTATCAGGAGATGACCAGCTTTGTTCCACCTAGGTGCAAGTCTTGCTGTAAGTGTGTAGGAGAGGCAGGTTTGGAGAATGGCTGGGTTAACTCTTTGTGGTGCTTTCAGCTGATAACATCAGTGAGAAAAGGAAGGGGGCGTGGAATTATTTAGTATATCTTTTGCAAAGGCTTCAGTCAATTTTAGTGAATATATTGCTACTGTCACCTTAGAGCCAACTCCCAGCGCGTGTTAAGCTGCTTTCCATCTGTATAGCTACAAGTTAGCACAGTATTTGATGTAGGCACTTAAATTTTGTGGCTCATCAAAGCATGGTGCACTGCAGTTCATTTTTAATAGAAATTGTAACTTCATTGGGAGGAAAACTGTAGGGAGTTCTCTATTAGATACACTTTTTCCATTCAGTAGCCACAGATTTCAAGACTTAATATAATCCCTGTTAAATTCAGGATCCTCTCTTGCAATCACTGGAGCAACAGATGTGTAAAGTAGCATGGCAGGTGAACAGAACTTTGTGTAGATGGCTCTGTTCTGTGTAGCATGCTATGGGTAGTTAGCATTAGAAGAAAAAAGGAAGCTTAAAAAGAGGTAAAAGTACACATTCAAGAGGATGTTTCTAATGAGATCCTGCAAGGGTGTACTTGCAGCACGTGGTTGGGTTATTAAAGATAGGTGTTATTGCAAACCTGGTGGTGATGGAAAATCTAAACATGACAGGTCTGCTGCACAAATAAACCCAAAGCAGTTTTGCAAGGCAAACTAACTCAAACAATGTATCTCAAAAATCCAGGTGTGTATTTTCAATTCTGGATGGAAAAAAAAAACAAAAAACAAAACACAAACCTATGACTGGCTGTGCCAGAGCTATTGGCTTTGACTGCATTTTGTTTTTGCGAGTTAGTAATTTTAGTACATGCACACATACATTCATAAAGCCCAGAAACAATGCATACTGAAAGACAGTAAAGCATATACAAAACAGCCTGAAACAGAAACTGTTGTTGTGTTTCTGGTTTCTGTTTCTTCTCTATGCTTTCATTTTGCTTTTGAGACACTCAGTCCTATCTGGGCTGGGGAAAGGCAAAACATGAATGGTGAGGTATTCAGCTCTCCAAATGCTTCACCAACTGAACCTACGGGACACACAGATCTCTTCTGCCAGTTTGAAGCTCTCTCTGGTCCATTTTTTGCCTCAAGGTCAAATGTTAATGCTCTTGAACAGGATTAGGAGCTCACTACAGCAGAGGAATCTAGTTCAGGGAGATTTCCTGAAGCTTTTGACTAAGTATACTTGTTGTACTCAGATTTGTGAGAGACATTCTGACAACATTAAAGGAAACCTATTCTGTTTTGTGACTTCTATTCTGTAGAGCAAATTGCATGCTCTATCAAAAATACTCATCTTTGTTAACAGCAGCCACAGAAATCTAACTGTCTGAAGAACTGAGACATCTTCCAGCACTTACGGTAGCTCCTTGTCTCTCTACATATGCTTCACATAATCCTGACTTGTAAAATGGTATCTAAAAGAAATAGAAAATTCAGGTGTCTGAAATATGAGAGTATTTCATCAAATCATAAACTTTGGGCTATGGGTACTCTGTCTCAGAAAAACATGCTATACAATGTGCTGTTTAAGTATTTCATACTTTAATTTAGCTATTGTTCCCCTTTATGTTTAGATGTTTGTAATACTGTAATATTTCTTGCTGAAGATACTTTACTACATGAGTGAAGGACTGCCCAGAACAAAATGGCACAACGTGCCCCTGCTGCTCTCCTTGTGGTATGTTACTGAGGTCAGTTCTGTTCCACAAAACATTCACACCCCAAAGCTTACTCGTGGTCCTCAAACAGAACCCTTTGTAAATAAGTGTGGCTAGATCTAACTACATGTACTTATTTATGCGGTGATTACTGACCGGCATTACTACTGCAATTTGATTTAGTGTTCCAATGACAGGTGCAGAAAGGACCTCCTGATACAGGAACAGAAGCTGCCTGTAAATTAAAAAATAGCAGGCACTTCAAAAATAAGCTTCCATTTTAAGTTTACCTTTTTTCCTTGCTTTGAAAAAGACTACACGTGATCTGTAATCACTTTCCAGTGGTTCAGTGTAACATTTGAAACAAATCCAGTCTACTTACTCTTAACCCACCCACAGTGGTCTAAGACAAAGGTTACAGGCCTTTAGGAAATTAACAGATTTGCCTCAAAGCATTTCATCTGGCAGAATTTCTTATTTCTTCTCTTTGCAGGGAGTGCAACAACCCTTTGTGAGTGCTAAGGTATGCACACGTTCTGAGTGCTCTATTCACTGTCAACATACAAAAAGTATTATGATGTCTCAAAAGGTGTACTTAAAGCATTCCAAATTTGCATGTTAAAAGAATAACTTTAAATATCATCAATTCCAAGTACGTTGTCTTGTTGGTTTTGAATGATGTTTAAAACATAATAGTATTTTTTTTCTCTAATAGCCAGCACATCACCCATCGAGAACAAATTACTTTGAAAAATCTTATAGTGTGTACTGCTAATAAGGATTGTGCTGATTTTATTCCAGTTAACTCTAGTTGCACTAATAAAATCTTTGAATAGCAAACATTAGTAGCTTCTGAAAATAACTCTCACAATTAATTACCTGCAGACTTTTATCTGTGTGCTCCTCATCTCACTTTCTGGTAACTGGGGGCTCAGTGTTATTGTAGTGGTACAGAGTTTCTGCAGCTCTGGCAGACTGGCGAAGAACAGAGACTGATGCCTTCTGTCATTCATGTTGTATTGCTGATTTCTCAGAGACAGAACCTGGATCTTACAGGAATGAATTGCATTCTCCTTTAAAGGCAGGTATTTACAGAACTTTGCAAGTACATGATATCAGGTAAACCACTGATCAGTTAATTATCTTCTGACAAGATTAGATATGTGGAGTTCACCACGTAGTTGTACGTTACCTACTTCGATTATAAATAATGTTTTATACTTTTTAAGAACCAAAGTATTAAGAATAAAGACAAGGGTGAAATAATCCTTTACATCTTGTGAGTCTAATTTTGGGCTGGAATCTATCTGGGATCCAAGAGCTGAGGGATCCTTCTGTGAAGTTTGCTCCCTACTGTCTGGCAAGACATTTTAAGTGTCAGGAGTTCAGCGGAGAGAGAGACCCTCACCACATCATACAAACACAGTAGGCAACCTGTCTGAGAGAATGAAAGCCATGGGAACACAATGGAGTTCTCTTCCTTCTTGCCACACTAGGCCCCCTCCCTGGTGTTACAGGAGACCTGTGTACTCCTTGCTTAAATCCACTGCTCCTCAGGTGACAGGTCAGTGCTGTATACTTGCCTACATGAAAGGCATTATCTTCTTACACAGTGCCACAATCTGTACTGATTCAGAATTGCATTAAGCTATGCTGCCCTCCTGTTATCACACTCAAATAAGCAAGTTATGGAGAACAACACTTTTTTTTTTTTTTTTCCTCAGAGGAAACAAGAAAACACACCTGTTCTTTGGAGTGGAAGGTGATTAGATATATGGTGATTCTAAAGAAGCTGCATCTTGCACCTTAAGCTTTGCCTTGGAACATAAATAGACTGCATTTTGTGTGCAAATGTATGAAGCCCTTTGGGGCTCAGGCCACAATATTAACCTTGAATTACATGTGACTGGATATTTTATGGGAAGTTAAATGCAGAGCGTGTGTGTTGATTGCTGTAACACTGAGCAGGTCTGTTGCAACTCCGTAATTTTTGGAAATTTTCTAAAAGGTGTTGAAAAGAAGAACCAAAATGTCCAGACGTTCAGACAGGATGTGATCCTACTATCCCTCCTTGCTATTTCTCCCACCAACAGACTGAGAGAGCAGTCAGTGTAAACTGTTATCCTTCCATTGTGATTTACGCAATTGAAACAGCAGTAACTATTTCAGGACTATACATTGAGTGGAGACAGGAATATCTTTCCTGCCACAAACTGGCTCTTCAAAATACGTTATCAGTGAGATGCAGCAGCACTCGCAAATTTGAGCGTGAATAATATGAAGTTACAGTTGTTACCTGGCTTTCTGTTATGTGCCAGTTCTATGAGACTATGTGCTGCAGCACAGTCCTGGTGCAATGCAAAGGGGATAGGATATTTATGACAAAAAGTATGCAAGATTTTATTATTTGAAGGAAATCAGCCGTTTACTACAGTAGTGTAGGTTGGAAATCTTACTTCATATCCAAGGAGAGCCAGCAGTAATATACACCAAAAGCATTTGTTTCAATGGTTCTCCCACCCATCTCTGGACCCAAAACCCCTTTTTGGAAATGGCCTTACCAAAGCAGTGAAGCTATCAATAAATAGAAGGCAGTTTTATTGCTTAAATCTTATGTACTTACCAGTTTTTCATGCGAAAAGCAGATTATGTACCTATCTGAATAGGGAAAGCGTAATAAAAAGTTTTGAGGAATTATGTTGCTGATGGTTTCACTGTTCTGATTTTACTTCCTATTGGTTACAGTATGACACACTGAACAGCTTTATCTCAGCTTCTAGAAAGATGACGAGACTCAGGTAACCCCAGCTTGAGCACGCAGGAGGGATTAAAGCTGCAGACACACCGTCTCATACCAATGCAGCTCGTGCAAAGACGACCTTCAGTCAGAGCGGCTGCCGCTGGTTTTCATTCAGAACGGGAGGAGGAGAAATCACTGAATTTGGAAGCTGTGTTTATTACCTTCGTACTGACCTGGGAGATGGAAGGAAGGGTTTCCTCGTTAGAAATGGAAACTACACTAAGCTGTGAGGGACTACCGTACGCTGGGGGAACAGGGCACCGCTGTGTGTAAGGCAGGGAAAGCGCGCCGGCGGGAGGCGCTGAGGGACACCGAGAGGGCGCGCCCGGGAAGGGGAGGAGCCGGCAGCGCACGCCCCCACGCCTGTGGCCACCTCGTTAGCCCCGCCCTTCACACAGCATCCGCCAATCCACGGCCGGTTGCGTGACGCCTTTTTTGACAGACATAAATCTCCGCCAATCAGAGAGCGGGAAGGGAGGGAAGGCGGGCGGTGATAGGCTGTTGGCTGGGCCGTATTTGGCGTCCTCGCGTGAGAGCGGGGCTGTGGTGAGTCGCGGCGGCGGCGCGCTGTAGTGAGGCGGGGACATGGTGGGCTCCAGCGAGACCGGCGGTGAGGCGTGGCGGGGCCGCTACTATCGGCTGGAGGAGGTGCAGAAGCATAACCACAGCCAGAGCACCTGGATCATCGTGCACCACCGCATCTACGACATCACCAAGTTCCTGGACGAGGTGGGCGCCCGCGGACGGGAAGCGGCCGTTGGGGCGGGCGGCCGTGGGCTGTGTGCGGCCTGCGGGGTGCTGGCTGTCCCCCGGCATCGCCCCGGGCGCTGACCGCAGCCTGCTGCTGCTGCTGCTGCTACCGCTCGTGTTGTTTGCAAGGCGCCCATCTCGAGGGAAGTTCTTGACTCTGTGGGTGCTCCGCGTGGTGATGAGTTCGGGCAGCGGCACCCTTGGGTCTAAACGCTTCCCAGCAAAGCAGGCGTTATATTTAGCTGTTTTTGCAGCATTACTGGTCAAACTCAGTTCTTCCTGTGGCTTTTTCTTGCAGGAGCTGAAGAGATTAAAATTATTTCAGTAATTAGTTGTTAGCTGCTGAAGCAAGGCTACTAATCCTTCCAAAAAAGCACTGCTAAAACATCATCTCACTCTCTCCTGACAGGAGGTTATATACAAGTATCAGTTTCCCACGGGGTGAAGAACTGGGAACAGCAGCAAACTTTGCCAGTCCTTTTCCTTAATTCAGCAGGAAATCCTTCGAGCTACTTCATTAACCTGTGGAAATATTTTCTTACTGCATCTAGACTGGAACACTTTCCAGTGCTTTTTCATTACAGCACTGTGAGGTTATGTTTTCTCTGTGCAGCTGCTGTCTCTACATAAAGCCAGGGAACCTGGGTTTGGGGAACCATTAGCCTTTGTCAGCACTGGGTTGAGTTCAGCAAGTGATGTGTGGTTGGTGTATATGCAGTGTGACCGCATTGGCTCAGTTTCCTAAGGCCAAGGCTTAAAAAGATCCTCTGAAATGTGGATGAAGTGCTGGAGAAGAAAATAGTTATGTGCTTTGATATCTTATTAGATAAAGACTCCAGCAACTGCTTTTTCTCAGTTTCCACGTGGAAGGAAAACACTTATATATTCAAATTACAAAATTTACCTCTGAATTTTCTTTAACTATCAAAGTATATTTTCTTAAGATGGGAAATCCAAAGACCTCAGCTTTTGGAATGTGCTGTCTGAACACATTTGGTAAGGAAGGCTTAAGGCTGGGAACTTCTGTATCATCTTTTTTATTTGAAGGCTGTTAGACTTACTGAAACCTTGGGGAACTTTTTCATGGTTTGGGGTCTGACATCCTCTAGGAAAAGTTAGCTATTAGAAATGATTGTGTACTCACAGCAGGATCTTATGTCTATATCTGTATTGCGGATAATTAAATGCATTTATAATATTAAATGCACTTTAGTGAGTAAAGTGTGGTAGTAATGTTCGATCGTGTTTTTCAGTAGGTTAACAAACCCATCCTGCTGCACAAGCTTTGGCAGCAATCCAGCAAGCTAAACAAGTAGTTTAGTGTGTTTAAGAAAGTAAATAAATAGAATTATCAGTGTCCTGATCTCTGCTTCGTCTTGCAGTAAGAGTCCTCCTAATTTCTTTAATGGGATTTTCATTGGATTACTTCAGCTTGGCAGAGAAGTCTGTGTGAATAAGGACGCCTCTACCCCAGAGGAATTATGTATTCTGGTGGCACGTTATGAAACCTGCTGAATATCCATCTAGTGCTACCTTCACATGCTGCTTGATTAAGTGCAGAAAGTATGAATGCTGTTTCACTGAGTCAGAATGAAGAATGGTTGCAGTGAATCACATTCACGTGATAGGATGATATTCTGGAAGATGAGGACAAGTTAATGAATAGCTTATATCAGAAGGTGCCAGTGGTAGCACATTGTTAAGTCTGTCAATATACCACCTGATTTCTTATTGCAGGGCCTTGCAGTAAGCCACTGTAAGGATGAAACTTGCAGGGGGATTTGCAAATGCTTTGGAAAGAGCAATTCTTAGCGTTCTTCTTGTGAAACACTGCAGGCTGTAATTGTTCAAGAGGGAAAGTGGGCACTCAACCAGTGGGTGTTTCCTTTGCACTGCGTATAAAACCCTAATGATGGCTTTCAAAAATACAAGCTCATAAGGAAGACTACTCTCCTGGGCTCTTTAAATCTTACCTGAGGGCAGAATTTCTGTTCTGTAACTTTTAACAGTTGATGGAAATAATTTGGAGGATTTCTGACTGCATGCAAGCGTCCTTAAAAGACTAATGGTTGTTTGCTTTTTTTACCCAATAGAGCCAAAGGTTCTCGGGGCAGTTCTAGTTCTGGCTCTGCTTCTGGTGCTATAAAAGTAGTTTTGGCTAATTGAGGCCTTCAGCTATCACCTCAAAGCTTAAATAGGAGCGAGAACTCAACTCACCCCTCCGTATGGGGGGTGGGATGGGATGATAAGGGCTGTGAGTTATGGTAGTTAAACAATCTTGAACTATGATACTGGGGAAGTTGCGTGACTGCAGCACGAAGATCTGATAGGTGTTCTGGATGAAGTAACTGCAGACTTTTGACCCAGATGGCAAAAGTGAATCGAACTGCTGCTTAGTTGCTTTATCTAAATCTTCATGTACTGCTGTTAGCAGTTAGAAAGGGAACACAGACTACAAGCTTCCGTTATGTGTGTGACTTTGGTGTCTGTGCTGTTACATTGGGACAATCCTTCGAATGAGCTCGAGGAGTTTAACTGAGCACCAAAAACCTTTTCATTTCCATTGAACCGCAAACTTATCTGCAAAAATACCTATTTCTATCAAAAGGATTTTGGTTTAGGTGTCATTAGCAGTATAGTCCACGAGCTTCCAGTTCCAGAAGGCTTTTCTTATGGAAGTTCTGGTAGCAAGTCTGAGCAAAGGCCATGCACAGATAAACTCTGAGAGACTCACTGATCCATGGAAAACAGTGCACTTTGATAGAGAAGCCATTTCTTGACATTTGCGAGGCTTTACGTTTTCCCCTTTTTCATTATGCAAAGTTAAGTCTTTTTGTTTATAGCTCATTTGACACACTGTTTATTTGCAGGCAGGTTGTAAGTTTTCATTTTTTTAAGCAGAGTTATTGACAAAACAAAATGTGTGAAGTTTCAAAATACATTTGTTTAGGTGGTCACTAGTAATGTCTTCTGCTAGTTGCATTAAGTTGGAAACGTGTTCATCTCTAGCACAGTCTTGCTGATACAACGGGAAAAATATCAGTGGCCCAGCTTTGGTGGCAGAGGTCGGAGTGAATTTGACTCCAGCAGCTGATGTGTGGCAGAGCGTTGGTCGTGATCACACCTCCTCTGTGGCAACACTGACCACAAAACCATGGTATTGGGGGAATCAGTTGCTGATCAAACTGAGGGAGGCCAGAGTGCCTCTGGGGGCTGTTTTTGTAGCTCCACGATTATAGGAGTACAGTGGAAGGATTTGGGAATGCAGTAGCGGATGACTGTACTGCAGTCAGCAGTTAGCAGGTGGTCGGTACCCTGTGGAAGGGCTTTAACACAGAAGCAGTTGTACTGCTAGGAATACATCTGGTTGGCAGCTAGCTGAAGATACTGGTGTTCTATTTCTCTGAAGGAGTAGGGCTTGGGTTCACTTCAATGCACGAGATTGAATGTACGTGCTATTAGTGCTTTGGAAATTGCATAAGTGTGCTTCCTTTTTGCTTGTTGATGGCTTGTTCAGTGTGTTTTCCAAGAAGTTCAGCCTTCTTTTCTGCTGAATAGTCTTTCTGCGTGGCTTTTCGTGGTTGATAACAGCACGACTGACATGCCTCTGTGAATAGTGTCGTCTATTTCTGAGAGCACAATTCTTAAGTGTAATATAAAAGCATTGTTGAATGAGTTCTGCGAAGACTTAGTTACAGCAGTGTCAGGGAGAACCTGTCAGATCCAAGTTCAGCATCTTACACTTGAACAGAAGTTTGGAGACCATCCTAGTCCACTCCTTTCCCTGAGTACTTATCAGACTGGATTCAAGGGCAGGATTTCAGTGAGCGTGCCATGTTTGCACGCCAGTTTGCGTAATCTTTTCTCTGCGTGCACTCTCTTAACCTTTTTTTTGCTCAGCTACTATGCCTCATATCTCTATCAGTTGCTTAATCTTGCTTTTTGCTGAGTCATTCTGGAGATCCTTTGCCATTCTAGCTTTTTTTCAGGGGAAAAAAAAAAGCTGCTTTTGAGCAGCTTTCTCAATCTGTGAAAATCAGCTTGTGCCTTTGTGAAGATGAATTCAAGCTTTGGAGTTCTGGCACAGTTGGAATACTGTCTTCTTAATCTATATGAACAAGTCTTTTGTAAAAGAAGAAGGATTGATAACAAGTTAATACGGAGAATTTGGAGTAAATGCCAACTTTAATTACTTAGGCTAGTGGAAATGTTTGTGTCACTTCTTTAATCTCTTGGGTAAGGATGGCTTTTCTGTTCAGTATATACTAGGTAAGTAACTTTAAATAGTAGTTTTGCCTATATTCATCTTCTTAGATTCTGTAGTCAGCAGCCTTAATAATGGAAGTAAGACACCAGAGCCTTATTTCCTCTGTCCCCTCTGAAGCGGTAGAACTTCATGGTTGCCTTATTCCAAGTCTAAAATAGTCTGGACTTGTTTCCCTAACAACAACTGGTGTTTATAGGATAGCTCCCCGCTTCCAAGTTGAGCAGTGCATCTTTTTGTCATGTTGCTTATCTGATAACTGAGTAACTCACCTGATGTTGAGAACTCGCTGAGCTAGGAGGCACGCTGTGTCTCACTGTGTATGTGGAGTAAATTAACGGATAGAAATGTAGAACTGTGTGCAATCCCAGAAGTGCATCCTGGGGAAGAGTGAAAGTCAGTGGTTAGCAGGGAGTTTGGCTGAGGGAATGGTGATGAGTCAAGGCTTTGGGAGGTGAGTGACTGCCCTTTGGTGGCTTTAACAGTAATGGAGTATTGGGATTCCATACTCTGCTAAAACTAAACTGCTATTTTTGTGTCTTGTATGTGCTTCCAGCACCACTTAAGCTGGGCCAAAGCAGCTGGCTTACTGGAAAATCATGCTATTAACTTTTTTAGGAAAGAACTCCTGGAGGTTAGGAGAGGGGGCTCCATCCCCAGGCTGAAGCTGGGATTACCTAGGTCAGGTCAGGTTCCTCAGGGCTCTGGTGAGGCAGGCTTAAAGGATGGAAATTCTGCATGCCCTCTGGCCAACCTGTTCCACTGTTTGATTACTCTCACGTGTATCTTCCTTGCTGCAACTTACGTTTGGATAGAAATGGTTCCTGTGGAATTGTGAGCACAGAGTGTAGCTTTAGACAACAGTTTGGCTGTTAAAACACTGATTGATTCTGATAATGTTCTAAATGCTGCTTTAGCTACAAGGATAATGCTTGCTGGTCTGTCACTGATGAAGTAGAGATCTTTCTTTGTTTTTGGCTTATGAGAAAGTATAAAGCTCTCTGATTATTTAGAGAGACTTACATTTGCTCTAAGAATTCTAGCAAGGACTTCGGTTTCATTTCAGAAATAAAGAAATGAAATTCCATATTTAGAATGTGGGATGGTTTTCAATAATTAATTCACACTGATTAAAAATTGCAGCACCCAGGTGGAGAAGAAGTCCTCAGGGAGCAAGCTGGGGGAGATGCTACTGAGAACTTTGAAGATGTTGGCCACTCTTCAGATGCAAGGGCACTGTCAGAAACATTTATTATTGGGGAGCTTCACCCGGTGAGTATGCAAGAATCCTGGTACTTGATTGCTTTTGTGTCTGGCTGTTTTTCTGTTTATTTGCTTCAAAATTGAGAGCTGCCAGTTTGATTGGATACTGCCCTGTAGCTGTGGATAGATGTGGGCTGAAGACAGACCTCCCTTGTGAAGGGATTCGATGAGTGTAGAATCAGGATGGTCAACTCTCAGATTTTGCTTCTTTGGAATATTTCACAGTTTGAATAAGTTGAGTACAGAATCATGCTGCTCCTGGTGTGCCATGTGAGCTGTATAATGAGCTGCTGTAATTCATGAAAGCTGTATATCTAAATGTCAAGAACTTCTGTTATGTCATCATGCTGAGTGCTTGCTCGGTTACTTTCACGCATTCATCACTGTAAATAGTGTGCCAGGCTTCCACCTCGGTATAGAGCTTTGTGTGTATGTTTAGAAGACTGCTTCAGCAGAGCTGTAGAGCCTCAGCACGGCTGAGTCTGGGTGGGACCTCTGGGTGCATCAGGTCCTACCCTTGCTCTAGCAGGGTGCCCAGGCCTATGTCTGGGTGGCTTCTGGAGGTGTCTGAGGAGGGGATTCCACGTCATCTTTCGACAACCTGAGCTAGTGCTCAGCCATCCCTACAGTAAAAAAGTGCATTCTGATGTTTAGTTGGAAAGATGGAAACATAAATCTGATACTTTGTCTGTCTTCCCTGTCTTTGGTTCCTCTTGTCTTATGCAGTTTCGGTGTTGCCTACTTCTTGTCAGCTCCTACTAGATTTATCACTTTTCTTTTTCCTGAACTTTTCATATTTACTATTCTTTTAACAAGTTTGCTGCTGTAAGCTTTGAAGGATAATTTCTAGCAATAGAACTGCTGCCGTGGCTGCCTTCTATGTGTTGTTTATAAGGTCTCCTGCACAGCAGTAGTTGAAAACCACTTTTTGGAGACCTAGGCAGATGGTGTGCAGAGGAACTGGCTTTCCATCCCTGCCTGTTCTCTTGTTCTCCCCTATATGTTTTGTCTTGCATTTGAGGGGATGGGTACTATTAAAGACAGTGATGTCACACTGATCTTGGGATCAGAGTCCTGATCCTGTACCTATCTTAGGTTCTTTCTTGATGAATATTACTAGTGTAAGTCTCTCCTAATATGAAGTAATTCCGGTCTGGTGCATGTTTGCAGTCTTGCAGGCTTGCCATCTGTTTCAGGTGGCAGCTGATACTGATAAAATTGTTTGTTTCCTGGCCATTGACAGATGCCTGTTTTCATTTGGTGCATGGAACTATTGAACGGTTTGTTTCATGCACTTAAAACAGTTGTTAAGATGCTGTTTCTTCTGTAGTGAATGTGACTGTCCCATGTAAAGCTTCAGGAGTTTGTGAAAGCTCCATAGAATTTGAGGCCTTTGCATTGGAGGTTATACCAAACCAGTTAGATGAGGTTGCTCAATAATGAAGAGGCTAGGTAGGCGTGAACTAGTACTGTTGTAGTCCAGGTATTAGCTTAAGGAATTGTGTACTGTACAGACAAAAGAAATGCAAAAACACTGGTACAAGAAGTGATTAAATACTTTGCAGACTCAAGTCTCACTTATTTATTGTATCATGGGGAGTGTTACACAAGGAGGCGATTTTGTTTATAGTAGCTGAACAAAATATACCAGCATCCCTTTTGCAAGTCTGTTTCGTAGGGAAAAGTTAGGTACATGTTTAACAGGTGAAAATAGTAAATTGAATTGAGTGATTCACTGTTGTTTGGTTTTTGTTTTTTTTTTACTTACTGTTTTATTTTTTTTTATGTCTTGGGTGCTCATCTAGATGTTTTTTGCTTTATTTTCCTGCAGGATGATAGAGCGAAGCTTCAGAAGCCAGCAGTAAGTGTGTTTCTTGAAATGTCACGTTATTTCTTTTGGGTGTTAGGTTGTGTTTCTCTGTAAATGATATACTCGGCAGCAAAAATCATTAGCTTTAAGTGTGGTGTTTCAGGTGCTAAGTCTCTTAACCCTTTTGATCTCACCTTATAATTGATTTCTTCCTGTTAGCTGTTCTTTTCTCTAGTTTTTGAGGTTACTAACGAAGAGGTTAAGTCTTATGACATTAAACTACAACGAAAAGATGAGTCTAGGATCTGTCTGTGGTATCCAGTTAAGAAAAACATTTTTAGGCAGGACAGATTAAGGTTATACTTCCAATGAGAAAAAGCAAATGGCTTAACAACATATTGGTAACACTGGTAGGTACAGAATTCAGACAGATTTCATAGCTGTAGTATAGATCAGTTAATTTACTGTTGTGAACCCTTTTCAGGATGCTGTTTGCTTCCCGACTACTGCAGCACTTTGGTGTCCTATAAATGCGGTAGTGCACTTGTGTTCCAATCTATTCTTCTGTCATCAATAAAGTGTGTTGGCATTCAGTTTGTCAGCTCCTAAAATTAGTGGCTGTTGAAGAAGCCAGTATATCAGAGGTGAAACTGTACAGTTGCTGCTGCTGAGCAAATAGAGGTTGGTTGGTTGGGGACTAGTTTAACAGTACAGCAGCACTATAAATAAACACATAAACGGCTGAGGATAACGCAGTAGGATTAGGGCCTTACTTTTGCTGCTTGAAATATTACTTTTAAGAAACAATTACTCTAAAATATGAATAAGTTAAAGTGTTAGCAGTGTGCATTTTCCTGTGTTATACTGTTTTTGAGAAGGACATATCTTTGATGAGCTGGCCTACGTTCCTCTTACTTTCTTATTGGGGGGGGGGGTTGGGAAACCATCCTCCGGCCTTGGCATGAGGTGTTACACTTAATAGGTGTTAAACCGTGCTCTGTGTGGTTTGACTTAAGAGTTAGTTCTTAATGGAGGTATTCACAAAATCAACAGCGATGTAATTCCTGAGCCTTTTTACTTAAAACCTAGTGTTCATTGTGCATCAACCTGTGACAGATTCCTGAAAAAGCAGCCTGTTTAAACCCGTGAGAAGATGTGAGGAATCTTTTTCACTCTTTGACTGAACTATAAGCATTCTCATACTGAATGAATTCATTTTTCAGTGATGGATTCCGTACAGTCTTAATGCTTAGAACTTCAGGGCTGTGTGTAGTTACCAATATGGAAAGGAATAAATAGTCTTAAAAACTGCATCTGGGATTTGATCTTATAGCGGTTCTTCTGTGAAAAAGAAATAACTGAATTAAAAACAAAAACACGTCTATATCAAAAGATATAATAATTTGCCAGTAATTCTTACACAGTCTGAAATACCACACTAACAGAGTGAGCTTAATAAACCTGTGTGAATGTAAATCAGGACTTCGCTTCTTTGTAAGAGTGTCTCATGTATTCATTCAGAGTCCCTTCAGTTAGATTTTAGACAAGCAAGAAATCTTTGTCTTTTAGGCCACTAAAGCTTTTTATATATAACCTGAGGTTGAAGTTTCATGGAAAACTGGCAGCAAGATCTCTTTTGGAGTGTTTTATATAAATTTTGGTGCAGCGTTGACTACAGAAACTGCTGCTATCTAGCTGCTAATTCAGCAGTTCTATTACAGGGAATCTGAGAAACTTCAGAAATTTTTCCAAAGGCAGCGCATTAAGTTGTTCTCAAAATTAGTCTCCCTTAATCAGTTATGAGAAATGAGGGGACCTGTTAGGTATGGGCAAGGATATCTGCTTGATGTAAATCTCTCTATGCTTTGCTTTCCAGGAAACTCTCATTACCACTGTGCAGTCTAATTCCAGGTACGGTATGGCATCTGGTACCACATTTGAAATTCTCACTAATGTTTCTGAAGTTCAGAACCTTATAGCATCTCTCTGCAGGAAACACAGATGCTGCATAACAAGTTCCATTCTGTGTGTAGTCTAGTTTGGCATCTGTGTACCATTTTACATGCATGTTAATGTAACGTCTAGATTATTTTTTTCTCACGTTGACGTTCATCAGGCTCTACCAAATTGTTTATGCTTTACCAGCCCTCATTTCTGGATGCTATTGGGTGAATAGAAGGCACTTGATGCTATTAGTGATGTCTTCCATTTTTGAAATTTTCCACAATGGTTGTGTCTAAGGGAAAGAAGAGGATTGTGTCTACAAGAAGGAAATTTGTCAGTGGTGTAGCAAGTGGGCTACATCATCAGTGTATGACATTATCAAATCATGATCTATAAAGTCAGACTCTCCTTACTATTGCCTACTGCTGAAATCTCAGAGGAACTTTCCATACCCCTTGGAGTGAGAAGCTGGGTACTTGGAAGTTGTCACATGGTGTTAAGTCCTAAATTTCTGAGATAGCTTTGGAATGAGTGATATTCTGGGCAGCATGCTACAAATTTAAACACATCTGGAGTTTTCCTCTTTTGTAGCAAATAAACTTATTGTAAGCTCTAGTGCAAAGTCTTCCTTTGGTTAGAGTATTACTGGCTTAGGCCTTCTGCTCTTGTTTTAACTTGATGTATTTGTTGGGGTGGGAGGGACAGACATTATTGAACCAGTGACTTTTTGAAACAGTGTGACTGGGTGTCACTTCTTAAACTGCTTGTTTCAAAAACTTCTTTCCAGTTCATGGTCCAACTGGGTGATCCCGGCAATAGCAGCAATTATTGTGGCCCTGATGTATCGTTCCTACATGTCAGAGTGAGCACCTTACTGAGAACTAATGCAAGAAGAGACTGATCTGGGAGAGAATAGAAGCAATCCTAACCCAATATGTTTCCTGACAAAAGCCTGATATCTGAAGAGAAATTCAACTTTTTCAGAAAACTGAACAATTCTTTTCTGCTGTGCACTTTTCTTAATGTTGCCTTCTTATTTGCTGCACTGAAGTAATAAAAAGGCATCATTTCTTTTTGTATAACAATATATTCTCTAATGAATGATTTGATAACTGTATTAGTTTCTGTATTAAAGTAGCTTTGTAAGTAGCACTCTGATTCTGGTTATATCTTTTTAATCTGTAACAGGGTCTGTAGGACTTTCTTTGCATATCAATTTGATAGCTTTAAATTACTACCAAAACTTTGTACATGTGTTTGTCCATGTACACATCTTAACTTAAAAATCATGTTGTCGTCTTAAATGTAGAATGTTTGAGAAAGAGGCTAATAAAGATAAACAGAATGGGAAAAGCTGAGTATAGCAATGAGTGCCTATAAGTGGTTTGGTCCTACCAGTCAGGCTGTAAGATTTCCTTCCCTCTTGCCATGTGCTCTTACAGTTGTTACAGGTATTCCTGCTGTCCTGTTTGGCTGCTGTTGGAAAATGAAAGCAAAATATGAAGTCCACTGGCCCAATTGCGTCCGTCTGTTGTGTGAAGGGTTCTGCAAGAAAAGGCAGAAAGTGCTATGTAAATTCCACTACAGGTGATATAACTGCTACTAAGTAATACTGTTCTTGCCAAGCACTCAGGTGACGCTCAGACTTGTTCTGGAACTTCTAGACACGTTTGCAATCTTCAACTTTGTCATGGTATTCATGAGGGGAAAAAAAAAAAAAGATGCTTGGAATCTGTTTCTAACTGTTATGTGCTCCTTGGTGCTTTACTACAGAGAGATGACCATTTTCTGTGCTGAATACAAGACAATTAAAAGTCTGTATTTTGTGGTGAACGATTTTTTTTCTTTTTAAGTCATATATAAATGATCATGAATAAAAGTTTAATTGCTTACTCCTTCCACTACTCTCATTTTGATCTTTTGTGCAGCTCTCGGAAGGGATGCTTTTGCCTTTTGGAACCCTTGTCAGGTGAAGTTGTCCAATAGTGCATCTTCAAAGTGAGATCCTGTATCAAGCAGGGAAGTTGCATGTAAAATGTGGGATAGCCTATCCTGGAACAGATAGCGTGGATAAATTATTCTAACCCCTCTGAAGTAAACAGCGTGACCTCAACACCAACTAGTGACTGTTAGCAGTGGTTTGACTTGGTAAGCTCTGGCAGTCCCCAGCACTTGTAACCCTATTGTAATAATGGCCCCCTTGGGGCACCATGGGAGATGGATTCAGGGTAGGTCTTATATAAAATGAGAGAGGAGTTCTGTGATTTCAGATGATAAACATCGCCTAAAACCTCTGTTCTTGCAGAAAACACCTCACAGTTTTGACTGTGAAAGTGCTTAGTATCTTACCTTGATATTCTTCAGTTCCATCAGACTTGATTTACAACTACAGGGTTCTACATTTAGAATAGACCCCATTTCTACCTTTGCCTTGGAGACTTAACGTGCACTGTAAATGGCAGTGGTTGGGATTTTGTCTAGCACTAATTTACTCTGTCCTGTTCTTGCCCCAGCTTTTCCTCTGATCGTAAGGTGAAGCTGAGTTGAAAGTTCAGGCTTCATTGACTTGTTACAGATTACCTTTAAAAAGGATGTATTAACTCTTAAGTTGATATTTAGACTCGTAAACTAAGTCTGAAATACTGAAGTTTCTGTTAGTTTTTAAAGTAGTGTTTAAATTTGCATCTGGGCAAGAAAAACTGTTTCAGAAAGCTTAACCTTTCAAACAACTTTGCAAGAATTTCAGAAGGGGATAATTACCCTATTTGATGATGTGGACATAATGCAATTTAAGTGGATCCATGAAGCAAAGCCCTTGTTGCAAAGGATGCTTTTTTTCCTTTGTGCTTCAGCAGCTTGTCTGTATTATTGTTCTGTTTGCATCCCATGTATCAGGTGCTTATTGGTGCTGTATCTTACTATGTTAGCTGTGGAGTATCTATTCAAGTTCAGCAGTCTAAAAGCAGTCCAGCCGACTCAGTGTTTCCATAGTGCAAACTGAAAATGCAGTGAGTGCAGACAAGTAAGAGATGCAAGCTACAATGCTCCTATAGATGCACTCAGCTTTTTTCTTGTAGTTCGTGTGTTTGTATCAGTGCTGGTAGAAGTTCTTACTGAGAGAATGGCATTGTTGTAGTGGATTTTTAAATGCAAACTGATGAATGTGAAAAATACATTAACTTTCATTTTTAATAAAGTGAGGCCAGATGCATATTCCATAGGGGATTGCATAGGAGTTTTGATGTGACTTCAGCTATTAATTATGAATACAAGGGGAAGAAAAAAGGTGTTTGTGGTGAGGAATGAATTAGTTCCCTATTCCAAAACTTTTCAGGAGAATTAAGGGTAGTCAGTGTTTTTATGGTCTGACAGCAAAAAGAAAAAAATAGGCAGGGAGCAATTTATTCTCAGAATCCTCATCTTCAAATCCCATCGAAAATACTTGCTCTATTGGTCTGGTAATTACTACTAATTTTTGTTTGGGGAAGCTGGTTTTGGTGATCAGTGCTATAAATCAGATGTCATCCCATGTTTACTTGTGCAACTACTTGTACTGCTCTTGTGTCCTAAAACCATTGGTTTGTGTGCTGCATTTTTGGCTTAATTTGACCATCCTTTGTTATTCAAAAGAGTGCATAGTGAGAAAAGAGCTCCTTTCAGTGGAGACAGCATTGGCTCCCTCTCGGTTTGTATGGAATAAAGCCAGCACACTTGTTCACTTTCTCTCTGTGCTATGTTGGGAAAATAAAACACTGTCTTCTTCTCTGGCCCACTTCCTTTGGCACAGCAGTCTGATGCCTTTCTCCGTCATTCGGTGCTGTGCTGCAGTTGGGATTTTGTGGGATGCTGGAGAGGACCTGGCAAGGGGTAAAAATGAGGCAGATGAAATCTGGTCACAAATCTATAGGTCAGTACTTGGACAAAGACAAAAAGAAAAAAGTCACTGTTTTTATTTTATGAATGTTTGATGTTGAGAGTAAATAGGTGCTTATGAATTCAGAGTCATGCGTTTTATCCTAAGTGCTACGAACTGATGGGAAGCAGTTTCAAAGGGTTAATATTTGCTATTAAAATATTTCCCAAAGATCGTTAATGAAACACAGTGATCTTAAACATCACCTAATGCTTTGTGATAATAGCTATTAACAGCGTTTGCAAACAGAATTCATCAAAAGGTAATAAAGTGTTTTGAGCATACGTATGCAGCTCCTGCTTTCAGCACGAGACACCAATTGTGTGTGTATTTAAGCTTTGAATGGGCGTATAGATCTCCATATGTCTAGAAAGTAGTCCATCTGACATTCTGTGATTCTAAGGATGCTGAAACTCTTCTAAATTAACCATTTTTGTTGACTCAAGGAAAAAATTACACAAGTGATTAGATATATATATTTGTGGAGGTACTCTGAAACTAATGCCTCCTATTTATTCCTATGGAAGTTACAACCGATAAAAAAGTATAGTAACATGGTTTGAAAGAGCATGTTCTCAGCTACAAAGCACTGTTTTTCAATATAGATACCACCACCATCGCTGTGCATTTTGGCCAGCGATGAACAGAAGCCTGAGTGCCACAGTCCTGACAGTCTGCTCCTGTGGAAGTGAACCTCCTTGTTATGCTCATATCCGCTGTTTGGCCTCCACAAACATTCAGCAAATACTGATGACCATCAGTGTGAATTCAGTCCTGTGCCTCCTGCTGCCATCTGTCACACAGCAACAGAACGTACAGGAATCTTGTAGGAAAGGCTCAACTTCTACTGCCATACCACCAAAATCCACCTCTGATGTCATGAGCCAACGGAACAAAATAGGAGATGTTACTTTTGCAGCAGCCTGTATTTTAGAATGAAATCCCAAGTGTACCCATAAACTATATTTGAACAAAGCTACAATCAAACTATTTTTTGACTCATACATGCATAGTTTTTATTCTTCTCTAAAATTATTTCCCCGATTCTAAAGTGGAGAAATGAAAATACACACGAAGACTAGCACAAAAAAAATGACTTTTTAAATAGCCTTGCGTTCATTCTCGTGTCATGTGTTCCTTCTCACCTCATAAAAACATTTCAAGGCTTTCTACCTGTGAGAAGCTTCTTAAGAAGGGTCTTTACCATCCCTATCTTTCTAATCATCAACTTAAAATAACATTTTATGATGTATTCTCATTACTAGGATAGTACGATTTCTCAAGACATCCTGGATCAGTCTCAAAATGGAAAGCTGAGCAAAGTGTTCATGACTGCACAGGCTGATAACAAAAGGAACAATCAGATATGACTGTACTTACATTTTTCCCTGATTTTTTAAGTCACTTCAGCTGACATCCCAAGTGAAATTGAAGAGCTGACAGCCATCTCCCTCGGTGCCTCAGCTTCTCCACAAGGATCAGGGGCACTGCACCAGCACAGCAGCATTGGGGCTGATGGCACTTCTGATCCAACCTCTTGGTGCCCCAGCCAGGCAGCAGTAACCCCTACACACAGTGCAACCCTGAAATGCTCCACCACCTGCATTCCTCCCTGGACACGCTGTTGGCATTAGCGTGATGTTTGTGGTGCGGGTAGTCTCCCTCACAGTGACCACGGGGAACCTTTTCCGACACCTGAAAGACACATGCCGTTCAAGACAGGCTGCGTGGCTTCCTTCCTACTGCATTTGGCCAAAGAACCACCTCCAAGTGCATCAGCTTTAATTGAGCTGCTCCTGCATATAACAGCGCAGCCACTTCATAGCCGCTCCAAGATCAATTCTTGCATGCAGTTATTAATAGCACTGCTGACAGTTACTCATTGCTGCCTCTGGGGAAATCTTCTTTTGGGCAAAAGCTGCAAACATTGCTGAAAAATCTGAAAAATTGCACAGCATGAAGATATTGAACTTGCTTCTCTTTCGGCAATCAGACTGAATGGAATTAGCAAGGACTCCTAGTGGTGAGAGACAACAGGTTGTCACATACAACGCCACCAGATACCAAACAGGAGCAGAAGAAAAAGAAATCTGCTGTTCGCTTGCATTGCCTGAAGATGTAGAAATTATGGAAGAGACAATATGCTGCAACATCCGTGGATTCAGTAAGTGACAATCTTTAACAGCATGCATTCATCATGCTTTAACAGGGCTTGCAGGGATTATCTTGAGAGCATGATGAGTATTATTATCTCTTCAAGTATTAAGGGTGGACATGAGAGAAAAGCTCAGCCTGCATCAGGTTGGTGGGCTGGTAAATGGAAACAAGGAAATCTGTCCTTTCATGTGTAAACTGAATGGATTCATGACTTGTGTTTACTTGGATCCGTTTTCAGAGTAGGGTTGCAATGAGTAGCAGCCTTTCATAGAATCACCCAGGTTGGAAAAGACGTCGAGATCATCCAGTCCAACCATGTACCTACCACCACTGTTTCCCCACTAAACCATGATCCTTAGTACAACATGTAAACATTTCTTGAACACCATGGATGGTGCCTTAACCACCTCCCTGGGCAGCCAGTTCCGGTGTCTGACCACTTTCTGAGACAAAATATTTTGTAATGTGCAACCTGAATCTCCCCAGGAACAACTTGAAGCCATTCCCTTTGGTCCTATCACTAGGACAAGAGGCTGACCCCCACCTCACCTCATAAATCAGCCATAAATAGATTCCAAATCCATTCAGGCAGCTGCTCAGCACGTGACAAAATTTCTCTCCTAGGAGTACAACAAAATAGGCATTGCATTTATTTGTGTTGCACTGTATACAGTGTAAACAGAAAATACTAGCAAAACAAGTTTTTTTTTGTCTTTCTAGCTAAGGCTTTATTCAAAGATACAACATATACCCTGGTTGCCATCCTCCTTTGGATTTCTTCATTTCACAAAGGAGTTTGAATCTTATTTTTACAAACAATGGCTCCAGGCAGGTCTGCAGGCATTTCATATCTCTGCCCTATTAGTAAAAATTTCACAGGGTGCATTCAGAGGCTTCACAAGCTCATAACTTGGTTTGATTTCTATTCTGACTCACAGAGTTTATCAGACGTCACGAGTGTAAAACAGAATTTGTATAAGGCACTCATCAGAGGTCTTTAAATTACAGGCAATATAAAAGTTTAATGAAATTAAGTGCAAGATGGCATGCCTCTTGCATCCTGTTGCAGAGATAGCTGCACCCCAGTGGCACAGCCATGAAGGAGGTGCAGTCTTTATTAGAAATGCTTGAGCAAAGTAAACAGATTTACTGAGCTAAGGCATCAAGTTATTATGTTTGCTTAATGAAAAGAACTGGTTGGACTCTTGTTGCTTTGTGCTGGTGAAAGGACCTACATATCTTCCTC
>MCFN01001230.1:0-78034 GCA_002218305.1 Callipepla squamata | reverse complement strand
TTGTTCAACCTCAGCTTCCATTAAAGAGCCTCCACAGCACATTGCATATCAATTCCAAATTGAATAGAAGCAGAGAGCTATCATAATTTCCAAAACTAATCTCAGACATTAGATGATTAAACAAACATCAAAAAAGCTCAGGATTTAAAAGTAATGGGCCATAATTCTCATACTACTAATAACAGTCATTTGAGTATTCAGTTCCACTGATCATGCTGTAAATATGTAATGAGAGAAACATGACTGTCAGATTCTAACCAAAGACAAAACCATGCAAAAATTATCACCCTTCCCGTGCTTCCACATTAACAACTATGGTGCTCCCAACATCAACTCTGAGGGCAAATATTAATGAACTCCATATTCTAAAATCTCCAATGTGAAAGCAGTTTTTGGTCAACCAGAGTGATCCCAAGGCTATACCTGGCATCAATACCAGTTTAATAACCCATGTGTGCAATGGCTCATAAAGACCTTAGAGGCAGTGAAAGTCATTTTGTTTCTTGATTTTGTTTTCAGTGAAGTCATGTTGAAGAACGTGTTTTCTGCATAGCTGCTTCTATGCACATACCAAGAGTCTTTAGCAGAAACACACAGAGCTGTTCTCTAACAGCAAAGCATGACTTTAAGGTAGGATTGCTTTGACACAGTTTTTATGAACAACATCCACAAATAGTCCTATCACTATTAGTGTAGTTAACATCATAAAATCTAGTGATGCATTATTCTTACTGTCACTGTACCTACACTGGTAAACTAAGATAGCATTTTGCTAGGTATGGTATGCAGCAAGCAAGAGAGCTTAATTTCTTTAAAACAATCAATATTTGATTATTTACAGAAATTCAGAAAAATTAAACGGCATGGTTCTGCAAAGCCTCAATCATGAGATCAAAAGCCAAAACTGCATTGAAGAGAAGGAAGAAAATAAATAAATAAAAATAAACCTATAATCTATATCACGGTTTCTAGGGAAAAAAAAAAAGTGCATATATTTGTGTAAATTTAGCAAGATTTATAGGTTGAAAGTTAACCAGAAAGTGTTTTGAAGCTACCAAATAAATAGCAAATCAACTTAATTTTTAATAATAAATTACACCCTTGTGACTTGCAATTAAATTAATTTGCAACTACAGAATTCCCAGAGAGCCTATTGTTACTATGGAGCTTGATACAGCATTTTCATGACCTTGTAAATAATGACACCCAATCACCAAAAGAAAGAATAATGTTTCACACAAACTTGGAAGAGAATTTTAGATTTGATTAATGATACACCATATAACAGTCAATACAGCCTTGCTTAATTCAGTTCCCAACTTCTGTGCATTGCTTTCAAATATTCAGAATCTGAGCACATAATTCTCTCACTAGTTTGGCACTGTGCTTTTAAGTCAGTGTTATTTTTCTTTTACTAGAAAACACAACTTTTGCCTTTCTTTTTTCACCATTACTCTATGATGGTGAAAAAAACTTCCCCACTTCCAGCACTTGCAGGGAGGGGACATCCACAACATCTCTGGGCAACCTGTTCCAGTGTCTCATCACCCTCACAGTCAAGAATTTCTTCCTGATATCTAATCTAAACCTACCCTGTTCCAGTTTAAAGCCATTTCCCCTCATCCTGTTTCTGTATGCCCTTACAGTAAGTCCCTCCCCAGTTTTCCTATAGGGCCCCTTCAGATACTGTATGGCTGCTATAAGTTCTCCTTGGAGCCTTCTCTTCTCCAGGTATGTCAGGCTATTCCAGAAAAGAGGTGTCTTGCTTCTTCTATATATAGCAGTGAAAGTAATTTTTAGAGATGTAATTTCCTTGGAAGAATCTCTAGAGGTAAATTTGAGTACACCAGTTTGAAAAGTCTACGTACATAACAGGAAAATGCAAAATTCTCCCTTATGCAAAACAAAAGCCAAAAGGGGAATGTTTGTATGCTAATATCAAATCCTCTGGGTAGTCTCTGTTTTATTTGATCATTTCCTTACTTTTTCTTGGACACTGCTTTATTTCTAAGTTTGTTGTTAAAGAGAATCACATTTAATTTGATCCCTAATAAGAACTCAGACACTGCACTCATAAATTTAATTACAAATTAATTGTAAAGAATTTATTTCCTAAAGAATAGCATTCACTTGCAAAGGCTTCAGTTCCTACTAGATTCTTAAAAAAAATGTGGACTTACGTATTGGTGAAGACATCTCCTCAAGTAATACAGAACTGCTGTCTATAGAACCTACTGAATGAACGTGATGAAATTTAAGTGACAACTTCAGTACAGTATAATTTTTTTTCTTTTGTCTGTTCCTTGAAATTGCCTATAGTGACCTTCCGCTTCCCAGCATCTTCTTGATGGTCTTATTTTCATATATAAGGAAGGTAACAGGAGACAGAAACCTAACACAACCAGTAGCCTTGCACTCCAGCGCTCAGACCTTTTCAGCTTCCAAATGCAATCTTGGCAGCAAAGGCTAAACATTCTGCTGCCAAGCTATACAGAGTGAGTGGTAGCAAAATAATTCACAGGCATCCCATCTTTTTTCCCCAAACTCATCACAGGGAACCAAGGTTTAACTTATTACAGTGTAAGAAAGGTTCCACAATTGAGAAATACCAAAATAATCACTCCCTCTTCTCTTTCCCTGCATGTGTCCCACCTACTCCCAGCCTCTGATTTTCAGCATAGATTTAACAGTCCTGAGCAGCAGAGCAGATAAAAACAAACCACTATCTTAGGTGCTCTCAACTGCATAATATTCTCCTTTATTGGTGTCCTATGGTGTCAGGAAGTTTATGCTTCCTTTCCGTCCCATTTCTGTTCTATGTAAATAAGTGATCAAAATTAAGTAATAGAATAGAGATGATCTGAAAACAAGTCAAAGCAGTCAGTAAATCAAAGGGGAGAAAATGGCTCTCCATATCAAATATTGCCTCAAATATTTCACTGCTGAACATCCCTTGCTGATAATGCTGGTCAAGCTGAGAAATTTAAATCAGAACTTTGAAGAAATTCTATGATCATAACTTTGAAGAAATTCTATGATCATTGATAAATTTTTTTCAATGATTTTTTTAATTTCTTTTCTAGGCTCACTCTGTTTTACAAAACTATTTCAGAAATCCTAAAATGAGATTTGAGCAAAAGTTCCATTTTCCTCACTTTCTTGCAAACAGGTGTAAAATAAAATTCCTTCTTTTTCACATCACATTATGGAGCTGGCGATAAATTTATCACATAGAACTGAAGCCACATTTTCTAGTTCTAAATCATACTACTAGGTTTTACACTAATGGTTACAGTGTCCTTTTCCCTTTTACTGGTAAAAATACAAGACTTAAACATACTGAAGTTTCCAAGAATCAAACTAGATTTCAGCCTGTAGTTTCTACCATAGTAATCTCCCCATATCAGATGCCAAAACTTCAACATTTGTTTACATCTTTCCCTTAAGCTAGAAATGAATCCCAAGCATGCAGCATCACTTTAAAATATATTTCTGAGGTGTGGGAGGAATTAAACATCTGAAAATGAACCAAGTATGGAAAACATTTTCAAGTCAAACTATGATGAATAGAATGACACAGCAACTGCATCATGATTTCATTTTTTGGTTAGATCTGCCAGTGTTAACTCCTCTAGAGATTTGGTATCTGTGAAATAAAGCTTTAAAAAGGATGCAAATTTCTCCTAAAAATTAATCAACTGCGCTTTATCTTGAAACAATACAAGTTTCAAAGCGCAAGTTTTGAAGAGTTTTTTTGGTCCTAGCTTTCAAGAGTTTCAAGAAAACTTTTTAAAAATGGTCTACTTCTGGCTCCCAGCCCATAGGACGGTAGTTAGAGTGAAACTGAAGCTTCATGCTTGTGGTAGGTTGGCCTCAGACAGCAACCAGGTGCTCACTCACCTCCCACCAGCAGAAGAAGGAAGTGGTGAATCAAAAGCGAGAAAAATCTTGTAGGTCAAGTAAGAATATCTAATAAGTAAAGGAAAATCAGGAAGAAAACAACAGAAGTGATGCAAAGGAGATCTCTCGCCATCACCCACCACCGGAATAAAGTTCTTCAAAAATGGCTACACTGGAAAAAATCCCTCCAGGTCAGCTGTCTTGGCTGTGTCAAACTCTTGTTCTTTACCCAATCCCAGCTGACTTGATATGGGGGAAAATGAGAAAAAGGAAAGCCTTGGTATCATACAAGAACTGCTCAGCTATATCTAAAACACTGAGGTGCATAGTCAGAATCTTAAGTCAGAAGCCTAAAAAAGAAATCCGGAAAGCTAACACCATCCCAGACAAACATAGTAAAATGCTTAAGACATTGCAAAAACCATGATTCTCAGCTCTGGGTAGTATTTTCCTGCATTTTTAGTGCAACACACTAAAAACAAATTACAAAATGCTCTGAATCTGTGTATACAAGTACAGTACTGACCAGTTAGGTTTTATCTATTGAATAAAATATTTCATTAGGTAAATCTCAGTAGGATGAGCAAGTACTCCCATTAAAGGCATTGAGTACCCATGTGGGGTACTCATGTCATTAAGATAAAGACAGACTCATGCAGCGTGATGGTGAAGGATATTCACTGTGAACTTTCAGCTCTAACGCACTAATGTATTTCATTAAGATTCATGTAGAAACAAATCACGTCTTCACTGGTTATTTGAAAGTACTTCATTTGCAGGTAAAATTTTGCTCAGAACAAAGGTTTCCTTTGCCTCAGCAGAGCCAGAATTTTAATTCAAGATCTGGTAAAATCCTCCCTGGCCTAAGTCCAGCATTTTTCATTTTTACCTTAATTTGCTTCTTTTATTTGTTACCACTCATAGCACAGTAAGCATTGTGTTCTATTCCCCCCTCAAAAGTAGGCTGTCCAACCAGCAGAGCTCCAGACAGCAAAGGTACTACATTTATTTTGTAAATGTAAACCAACACTTGCAAAGAAAAGATCAGGGATTTCACACCTTAGAAACAAACCAGGAAACATGTAAATACACAGATCACTGGATTATCACAACTGAACACTGATACTGTATCAGTATAAAACAAGACTGTATCTATGGGTTTTAAGACTGCTCCTCTGATTTCCTTTATATAATACTTGCTTTCCTTAGAGCAAACGTAATGGAGGAAAAAACCCAAACACGTAAACAAAAATACCATTTTAGCTAATACCCAGACTGGGATGCAGCAAAATCTTAAAGCTGTTTACAGGCAGAAAAAATATTTATTTCCTAAAAATCTTTCCTATTATTTATGCATACTGTAAGTCAAGTTGGAGAAAAGTAAAGATTTAAGAGAGTGCTGATCACCTAAAACTGAGCTTAGGGAGGGAGGAATTGTGGATGTTGCTGCAACCAGTAATAAGCACTGGACTCTCTTGAGCTGAAATTTACTCCATACATAGTTTTGTTTGTTTGTTTTAATTAAACCTATCTCTAAGAAAAAACAAACAAACAAACAAACAAAAAAACGTGCCTAAATCAAGAACTTTAACAATATCTGAATTCTGAATTACATATTCTTTGTAATTCTAAAAAGAAATTTGTTTTAAATTATTAACGTGGACATTTCTATATAGGTTTTTCTCTATTTGTAAATAGAAACTTGCTTTCAAACTTCAAAATAAAATCTCATCAGGCTACTTTAGATGGCTGTTTTTCTCTTTGGGGTTTTCTTAAAGATCACTTATGGTCTATACATCTATATACATAGTATGGCATGTACTGGAAAGAAAGTCAAGACAGTACTTTCACATGTTTCTTTATCAGACACCCCTTTTCTCTTCCTTAAAAATAATTACAATATCTTGTCTACTGGGAAAAGCACTAATTGGACATATCTGCCATCACTAAATCATGCCACAAAGCGAAAAATCCTCACTAATTTCTTCTGAAATGCCAATCCGAGGTAGATGGCATTAGATGATTCACAGAAGACAACCAACCCTGTAGGTCAATTATTTTTATTTTGTTCAGACTATGCTGGTTTATTTTGAATTAGTCATGGGGTAGTTAATGAATGTCACTTCATTAAAAAACAACATTCTCATCTGTTGTAAATAGTAAGCAAATTACACATAGAGAACAAGAAAACACTGACCACAATTGCCCTCTGCAAAGCACCATGAAAGCAAGCTTTAAAATGGAATATAGACTTTTCAAGGAATTACACCAAGATACACTTTCCTGAAAATAAGGAAAAACTTGTATTCATACCGCAAACTATCAAACACCCTTGAGCCTCATATGACAGGCAACTCTACCAAATATCTAGTTAGCCAGTAGAAGCGGTCATCACCACTTTCAGACAGGGGACTGAGATAGAAACACTCAGGATAATTGTTATCCTGGGGAATCACCCTCAGACATCAAACTACGTGAGAAGCCACACGCATTTTCAGAAACAGCATTAACAGGGTTTGAAGTTGAGGGAAAAGAACTTTATCTTACTAGGTGAATACCTTTTAGAAAAGCCAGCAGGACTGTACAGACATTTCAAGATCCAAACTGTTCCATTTAGACACCTACTTTAAGTATTTAAATTCCTCTTCCAGCCATCTACAAACTCCTGCCCTGACAAGATTGTTGAAGCTTAGAGAAATTTAAGACCAAATAAGAAAACCACAAGTTGTACGTAAGACAGAGATGCAACTCACATGTATGAGTATATAAAAAGAGATTGGAACACCCCAGGCTTATTGTACATGGAAGGTAATCCTGCAACACATCTCCTCAACAACTAGACTGGTTTATGAATTTTCTGTTCTACTATCTCTCTCTATTTCTTTTTTTTTTTAATCTCTACAAACAATTCTGGACTTCTCACTTCTGCTAAAATGGTTTAGACCACACTATTCATGATAAGCAAGGTTGGTTATAACTGTAATCCCGCCCTCAAAAATAAAAACTCATAGACTTCTAAAGGTTTTTTAAATTCATCTTCACCTGACTACCCTCAGTGAGGGAAACACAACTTTTACTGGAGTAGGTTTACTTCCCTGTGCAAACCAAAACATAGGTTCCCTATTTTAATGTAGCCCTACCGGAGAGAGAGAACTAAGAAAAGTTTGTTAATTAGCAGGCAGTCTTTTCCTTTGCTGCCTAAAGCATTTCACCTTGTTAGAAACATACATCAAGCTGACCTTTTATTCTGTGCATCACAGTCTGTTTTTGCTGAATAATGTGGTAGTGACTGTATATATTGTGCACACTTAACATTCCTCGTCTCATGGAATATGGAATCTGGGCATGCACTGTGTCACCCAGGGAGGGAATACAGGTATACATACTGTGGGGGAGCAGTGGTTCCCTGCTGCCAGGAGTCCAGATAGCTCCTGGGGCCCTCATATCTCCTATCTAAGCTACCTAAACCTGCCAAGGTTTGGCCAAAGCTATGCTCCCCATCCTTGTTTTCACTGCAATTGCAGCAAGCCAGATTACATGGAAAAAATGGTAGTACTTCATTTCTGAAGCCACAGGTCATAATTCAGGGTCAGTCTTCAATTCACTTTCTACTTTGTCTTGATGCAGTACTGCTTGGAAGATGGAGTTTTATATTTAAAATATATTTTACTGTAACCAAAAAGCTAGATAAAAGACTTTCAACATCAAATGGATGGCAAAATATTTCCAATTCTTACGACAAATGTAAATTATTTCTCAAAGCAAGGGACACTTCAGTGAAAAAAATTCTCAGTTACATTTGTGTAAGTGAGGAGTGAAAGCACTGTTTTCCTTTTCCAAAGATGGTAATACTAGCTAACACTGGGCAAAACAACAAAATTATCCTCTATTTTTAAGTGCAATAACAGTTGAAAATTATTTCTCTTTACCCTCTTAATAAATGTTGTGGAAACTAAAGGCTCCCTCTTGGCACTGAAAACCACCTTAAGACTAGGGTAGCTTTTTGGCAAGACTGCTTGATATACAGAAAGTATTTGCACTGGATTTTTAAGATGTAGAACAGTATCAGGATGAAAAAGTACTGTTATTAAATAGAAATAAAAGTGCTCTTACCTCTTCGCTCAAGGTCTCTATAATTTCTCAAATGTTTGTCTTCAAAATCTGAAAGAGAACAATTTAATACAACAATTACAAAGCATGTTTACCGTTCAGTGAGAAAAGTGTACCATAATTTAAGAGAAGGAAAATAAAAGCCAACAAAAACCAATAAACCTCTACACCATTCTTACTGTTGATTTCAGTATTGCTAGTTTCTACAAATGAGCTGGAAAACAAAAATTCAAGGAAAGCGCTTTAGTGAACACAATTGGCTGGAAGGACTGGCATTAAAGTACTAAACCATGTACAACATTAATAGTCCTAAGAAAGATTCTCAACACTGATGTGTAATTATTTGTGCTTAACATCTCAGCACTTACAGGCAGCCAGCTTACAAGGTATAGTTCTTTTTAAAGGTCATAATAAATTAGAAAGAAGCCAAAATCTTCTTATATCAGAGAACATGAACATCAAATGAACACGAGGTTAACAACAGTTGCATGCAATCATGAGAAAGAGTCCATCCTTCATTACTTAAACAACACCACAAATCTCTATTTAGTAAAATAGAGATAGCACAAGTATGGCACACAGCTTTTACCCTAATTTTGTTACCTTCAAGGTTCCTGAATGAAATTAAATTCCCTCCCTATCATATTACAACAGAATAGCCTAAATTAGGCTAAAGCACTCTGAAGCAGTACTTATAGAGTACAAAACATCCTATTTTATATTAGATGCTGTGCAAATATGAATGAGTGTCAGCATTCCCATTCCCTCCAGCTTTTTTTGCAGGTACTGCTCTGTCTCTGCACCAAGTGCTTGTTTGACATGATGTATTGGTCCCACATGCCATGACTGACAGTCTAAAAGTTTTGTGCGTATTTTCTGGATTCTTTCCATATATATTACTTTCAACTTCTATGAATCTTAATAAGAGGTTAATTCTATTTTGTGCCTTTATATGACATCACTTTCTTTGTAGCTGAGATATCATAAAATTTCAAAAATGCTTCAATTTAATTACAATTTGTGCAGCAACAGAAGTTTGATCCTGGCACACTAAGTGAATATAACCTAGGATTGGAGTAATTTCTCACCTTGTTCCAAGGAAATAAAAGGAAGGTTGTGAGAGGGAGCAAAAAAAAAAACGAACAAAAAAAGAAAAAAATACCAGTGCTTTATATTTCAGCTTTCTGATATAAGTAGTAAGGGAATTATGTTACATGTCGAGTTCAGAGACAAAGCAGCAACTCTCATGTTTCCCCATCCAGTTCAGAATCAAACCAAAACCACAGACATAAAAACTAAAACAAACAAACAAACAAAAAAACAAACCATCAAAAACAAAAACTTTACAAGAGAGGGCTATCTACAGCCAGTCTACAGAGCAGTACTGTATGGGAACTGCTGAATCACGGCCTGAACCACTGATTGATCACCTGAGGCAAGCCCTGAGTCAGCTGCAGGGGCACAACTGAGTGTGATTGGAAGGGGTGGAGTTTGACTCCACCTCTCCCAGACCCCATTTAAGGGCTGACCACCAGCAGGAAAGGATCCCTTGTTGGAGATCCCTCCCTGGTGGAGTTATCGGTGAGCCTCTACCATCATCAAGGTGAGCCTCTACCATCATCAAGGTGAGCCTCTACCATCATCAAGGTGAGCCATTCTCTTTTACCATTTGTTTGTATACCATCTACTTAAGCCTCCCAAAAACATACCACCTTTTGCACTATTTTCCTTTGAGTGCTTTCCTTGGGGTTATTTGCCCTACAAATATGCTGTTCAGAGTTAAAGTATATCACGCTGATAAGTAAGAGACCAGCAATCACCATCTGTCATCAAACACTTTTCCCTAAATGCTAGCAAGAACATTCAGATGAACAAAGAACCCTAACGTTGCTTCCAATCAGCCTCGAGAACACAAACAACATGCTGCAAAGGCCATTTGGCTCAGAGAACTTCTTTTGTCTAAAGGCAAAAGGAAGAAGATTCCTACTAGGCTAAACTATCTCCAAGTAACACTCCAAGAAAAACCTCCATTATTAGTAGCTTCATTTGGAAAATTTAGTTAGACTAATAAAAAATTAAAGGAAGTCATAAACAAACAGATGGCTAAATTAATGGGGAGTGTGCATAGGATCAGATAGAAGAAGAGATACGGAAAAATGCCTTTTTTTGTTTGCCTTTCCAAGACAGCAAGAATGAAGAACACATTTCAGAGGCACATATATTCCAGTGAAATAAAAATAACATTTATTTTGCGGACGTTGTCCTTACTCTGAAATTATACTTGGAAGCAAAAGCAAAGTAAAATATGAACATGAAGCAGAAAGAACATGGCAGATTTGTAGCATGTCTATCATCTTATTATCACCTTTTCTGTTTCCTGTTAGAGATCCCTTCAGAAATAAAAGCCACTGGTTTTTGAGAACTAGCTGTTATGTGGACTGAAATCGTGTTCCATGCTACTCTAACTCCCCACACCCACTAATCACAAACTAAATCAAGCATGACAGCCACCTCCATTTCTCACATCTTCAGGATATTTCCTCCCCCAGATGGCATTCAACAGTGCACAAAGGCAGGAAAGAAAACAAATTTTTAATAGATTTCAGTGTTTTCAGCCCTCAAGATAAGATAAGGATTAGATACCTAAAAAAGAAAATATTTCCCTAGAGTTGTCTCTATTATTTATTTAATTTTATGGATGTACTGACTGGATACTGAAAACAAAGTTAATTTATCTTCTAGGTTTAAGCTGACATCTGAAAAAGGTGAAGGATGGGGTGGGGAACCAAAGGAATTACAAGAATACTCTTAAGAGTATGATTCACGTCATAAACTGAATGGAGGCTGAGCAAAGAACATGAAAATGAGCAGAAGCCATGTCCTATAAAACTATGCACACTCTCAGCTCTTGTTAGCTTCAGCAAGAACTGGGTGGGGGGGGGATCTCAGGCTCTGGAAGACTGAATCAGCTGTTTCTAGGATCCAGATAACAAAGTAGGACAAGAACAAAAGGAAAATAGTTACAGAAAGCTGTCGAGTTTGAAGAATGACTACTACAACAAAAATATAGATTCTAATAACTTAAGCACATACTGAAAAAAAAAACCAAACAAAATAGCTATGTTATATCCTCAATATTACTGTACCCTATGTCAAATAGGCCACCAAACCACATGACAAGTCTTCCACTCAGTGCTGCTGTTTTTATATGTTGGGGACTTACAGAGCCTACCATGGTTTGCATTCCTGAGGAGATATGTGAGAATAACTGCACTGCCATTTCTCATAGAATGTTGTTTATGAAAAGAAGGTGTAACTGACAGGATAACCAAGTCACAGATTTCAGGTCGCTGTTTCACTTTATTTATTTATTCTAAGAAACATGTTTTTTGGTTAAATATCCTAATTTCTTGCGGTCTGCCACTTTGCTGGTTCATTTGTAAATAAACACAACAAAGATTTAAGAGCATATTCCGCTTAAAGTTCTAGATGTTACTGCAACTAGAAACGATAGCTCTGGAGAAAAATGGCCAGCTTACATGTTGTTTTTAGAGGAAGAAAATGGAATACGTCACATGTTCCTGTACAGATTAAATTCCTGTAGGAAATCCACCTCCACTACACTGCTTGAACACCTCAATAATGTAGGTCTGGCTGATGTCAGCATTCTGAATAAGAAACCCTTTGTGTGTTATGTATGAACAAGGTGACCCAACTTGTACTTTTCTGCAACAGAGGATCTCACAGATCACCTGCTTTCTTAGGACATATCAGACATGAAGGGTTTTTCACTTGGTTTCCTTTACATATTTTCACTTAAGGAATTTTGTTTTTGGCTTTTGTTTATCTAAGCCTATCTGGTAACCACAGAAATGTAGAACCCTTAGAGTTCAAAGGAACTCTTCTGAGCTCACCTAGTCCAGCCCCCCCTTCAGTGAACAGAGATACTGGCTTTCTGTACACCAACACAGACCTGAAGCGTGAGCCTGTTCGCTGCCCTCATGAGTCTGTTATTCCCCATCAACACAGTGCTACTTGGTGACATTTACTAAAGGAAAAGCTTCCTTGCTGACCACAGTCCCCCAGGGGCTCAGCAGCAACATACTGTCTGAGTAGAGGAAACCCGTTCTCATGTCTGCATGTGACACTGGCGTTAATAAAACCAAGTGCAAAATTCTAAGAGTTGCACACTAGCCCACTAATACTGCAGAAAAACATAAGGCTAATGACCTTGAAATTGTCTCCTACACAAGTCAAAGAAAATGCAAGTTGGCTGAACTTCATTTAGCATTTAAATTATTTCTGCTATATAATTTGTGAACATATCCACTGCTCTACTTCCAGTTTGGCAGGGACAATGTGAATAAGAGATCTCTTCATAGATGAGATTTCAGAAAGACACTAATGCCCATCTAGAAAGAAGCAAGTGGAAGTGAGAGATGCTCTGAGGCCATGTATCCCAATTATCATATCTGCTTTGCCTGCACACTTCTTACAGGCATCCATGTCATTCTGTTTCAGATGTCCAGTGCTGTTCCAAAGAAATCAGCAGGGGCTATGAACTTTCATGCAGCAGGAACAGCATCCTGAGTAGGAGGAAACATGGTCTGGAAACAAAGGCCTATGTGACCAAAACCACTTGAAAGCTGATGAGCAGCTTTACACGGCAGCACCAGGACAAGATGGATTTATGCCTACTAGTACTAAAAGTACATGAAAATATAAGAATTTGTTTTGTTTGAATGATAATTATTTTTAAATGACTTTAAACTTTAGCACATTTTCTGGTCCACAATTTTATATTACCAAGAAAAGGATGATTCTACTGTAGACAGTGGTTTGCTGTTGATCTAACTTCAACAAAAGTAAAATCAACAAGCTTTATAGAGAAAAAGTTTGAACTATTTGTATATATCAAAACCTTAAGCTAGTTTCTATTTTAAATAAAATTCCATTTGTTTCCATAGGAAGTGCAACTACTGCAAAACAGTTCTAGATTACTACATGCATTGCTGGAATACTCTGCATGTGCATGCACGCGTGCATGTGCTGGGCCAAGGACAGAGAGAATCACATATTTCTCATCCAAAGAATACAGACAGTGAGAAAGATGTAGCACTGTGTGTTCTTGTCAGAGATCACGCACAAACTGCCTGAAACGCAGCTTATGATCCTCCCACCATGGGGTATTTTTACTATCCTTAATGAAGCTAGGCAGGTGCTTACACTTATGATGTATACCCGTCTAAAGTTGGAATTAAGCACAGACACAAAATAGCAATGCTTGACGCACTAGACCATGACATACTGTACGTGCTGTAATTAAAATAAACTCTTGTTTTATTTTTAATTAATTTATTTTTAATGAGGAAATTAAAAAAGCTATAAAGATGCATTCTGGTTTGTGGAGAGCTGCAGTCTACTCTGAGAAGTGTAAAAAATAATCTACAGAATGAAATACATTTCTCCAAAACATCTTTTTAGCCTTGACTCACTCTTTGCCAGGTGATTTTGGGGGAGGAGGAAGGAAAGGAGCTTTCAATCTGCTGGGTGTTAGGTTTCTAAACATGCTCCTGAACTAATTTTGAGTCTTTAAAATGTGAGATAAGATAATATACTCTAAATCAATACATCATGTCACTCAACAGTGTTTTTCTCAATATCAGCCCACTCACTTTCGTCTCCTGCTTGCAGGCTGTGGAGGCTTCTGGCTCTAGAACTACGTTTCCTGTAAGAAAGGCAGCATTTAAATGGCATCAACAAATTAGCCATAATAAAATAATAAATAAAACTGACCTGAACAACACAAACAGAAATAGCAAGATTGCTTTGCAGTGATGAACCATTTTAGCTGAATAATTGCAAATGCTCAGAAATATCAAGTAACAATAATCAAGTGGTAGGAAAAAAAAAAACTGTAATGAAACCTTGAATATGCTTTAATACTAAAATAGATGTTTCACCATATCCTTCTTGCATCCAATTTCAGTCTTTTCGAACCAGGTGTAGTTGCCTCTGAAGTTAACATTTGCTAGACACTACAGAACAGAAATATTTGGAATAGTATATCATCACCCTGTCAGAGTACATGAACATTTACTAAATCTAGGCCTGCTTAATCCAAAGTACTTTCACAAACAGTAGTCAGCAATGCTTTCCTGGAGAAGCTGAAGACTGTATACAATAATTGCCTCTGTGTAATGCATCTACAAACTTACAGATCTGCATAACCTGGAAATTGTATCTGAACTATCAAGCTTAGTAGATGAATACAGACTCCATAAATCTGTCCAACCCCCTTAACATTTTTGTTCTCCATAACATCCTTTGGCAATAGCTTCTACAAGTATAAATTGTGTTAAATTTCTTCCATTAGCTGTAAAATTATTAGCAAACTAATCATTTTATTTGGCATATCAATTTATTTATTTGCATTTCACTTCATCATTTCCTCTAATCTCTTCTGCAAACTGCTCAACTGTATTCTAATCCCCATTATAAATCATATGACAGATGGTCCATACATTTGATCACTCAAGGCTTTTCCTTCCTGGTTCTGCTTAGATCCTTTCTTGAAACAAAGCAAGCAAGATTGCATGAAGTATTCAAAATTTAATTTATAAAATAAACAACTTTATGCAGCAGCACAAATGAGTTTCCTGATGTGCATCAAGGTCCTCTCCTAGTAATCATAGAATCCTTAGAGTTAGAAGGAAACTTTAAAGGTCACCTAGTCCAACTCCCCTGCAAAAAACAGGGATATGAATACATGTCTAACAGTGTATTTGCTTTTTGACCAGTGAGGAATACTGGGCAGATTTTTCAGATAAATACTCATAACTATTCCCCAACAGGAAACACTCAAGCATTTGGAAGACAGATAATGCTTAGGGTTCTAAACTATATGCATAGTTCTTATAAACTCCCATGTAAATGGGATACAACCACAGCATCACACCAAAGAACATCCAGTCTGTTTGCTGCAATATCAGCTTCAGATTTTAAATGGGAAGAAAAAAAATACTCTTGTAAGCATTGGTCTCTCATATCTCCCTTGTTTACCTTTGTACCTTTTACTTTGGTATGACCGCCATTAAATACATATATCTGATTTATAAATATATATCAAAGAAATTATCAAGAATCCCTAATTTCAGTTTCATTATGAGTGTCCTGAAACACCGATACAGTAACATCTTGGGGACATATCTAGCTTTCAGGATGAGTCACATCACTGTGACTCACAATCAATAGTAATTTCAATGTGCAAAGATTTAAGATGGTTTTCAAGATCCTTATTCGGTTAGCTTCCAGTTTCAATATATATTGTCTGTGCTTTTACCAGTAAGAAGAGAAGAGGCCTGGCTGCCTTGAAGAAATTATCATGAGCGCGAACTTCCTCTAGTGAAATTTAGGGATTCATAAAATAACAGATTTTTTTTTTTTAACAGAACATGCCCTAGAGCCTACAGGTTACATCCTGATACCAAGAAAACCTCTTTCTTATTTTAATCAAAATGAAACAATATCCTAAAATCACCAGAACTAAGCACAAGAGTTGGTCTTCTGTTGCTTTTACTGTTCTTCACTAAAATATATCTCTAAAGTGTCAGTTTACCAGCACTTCACTACAGTGCATCCCCACAAACAGACTGGGTGTGACTGAAATTTTAATACTGTTTTGTTTTAAACACTTTTTTGGATTTTTCCCCAGGGATAAAGAAGTGAAAGTCACTGTTTCAGACGGCAAGGATGGACCAGATCTATTTACAAAAAGATGTTAGGCCAGACTCCATCATGGCCTTTAGCCTTCTAATACAGAGAGGCACAATAGGCCCTCAGTAAACCCAGCAGATTATCAGATACAACAATCAGACGTCACAGCCTGTTACAACACTGTGTTTGCATGGCTGCATTTTTATGCTAACCCTTAAAACTTCACAGAGAACTCCCTGCCTAAAAGTTCATTCACAAGTCCTACCTACAGTATTTCTGTAATACATCCTGTCCACGACCAGACTAGTACTGGCAATATAATACTTCCTAGAATAGTGATTTCCTTAAGATTTGAAGTAAGGCCAAGAAAGGAGAAAGCCCGTGAATTACATTTAACTTTCATACCAGGCAAGAACTTCAAAATTATTTTGGATGATATTTATGTCTCCTATACCTCTGACACCAATAATCTCCTGTAAATGTCATGTTGACCACTAAACTTAGATCTACTTTGAGGAAGGCTTTAGTTCTCAACCATTCTCAGACCAATACAGTTTTGCAACTAAAAGCAATTCTGATCACTCCTGGTCATAAATTTTCCCCTAATAACTGACTTGCTTCTCTCATTAGCATTTAAAGATACTAATTTGCCACAAGTATTTGGAGCAATGGAAAAACAACAACAAAAAAATAAATAAAACCTTACCTCTTCCACTTAAATACAAGCTTTGTGCTTTGTACTAAGAAACTACTAATACGGTGATACTTTCACACACAGAGCAAGACTCTTAAAGCAACATAACATGGGGAAAATTAATCTTGGAAAACCTAGTGAGGACATAATATATGACCATTCATAATCAGAAAACTGCAGTGCTCCCTATCTAATTTTAAGATTTAAATAAATAAATAAATGATCTACTAATTATCCCTCTTTTTCTGATGTGCTTCTTCCCACTCCTTTAAAAACAGAAATATCAACAATAAAAAATATACCGACACTCAAACTGCCTCCGTTCTTTTAAAGCATGGTCTTGCTCCTCTACAACAGTATGAAACAAGCACTGAAGAAACAGAATAGTTCAAAGAGATAAGTAGGACCTTAAATTTCTCAGAATTCCAGGAATTTCTGCCTTATAAGGGTTGTGGCCAGGACCGAATCCAGGCACTTGCAGGACATACTTAATGAAAACATTATTTTATCACACTGGTGGAGTTTCTACCAGTAAATTACAACCCACTATTGTCTTCAGACAGAATTTTCAATTATGTAAGGAAAGGAAGAATCGTAAATCCTACTTGGGATCATTTCAACCGCAGTTTTCTTTCCTTCATCTCTGTTTAATTTGAAACATTAAAAAAAGCAAGAAAAAAAAAAAAAAGATGAAATACCAAACTTTTAGTATGAAATTCAAATTAAGTTGACAAGACCATTGGGAATACAAACAGTTCACCTCCGTGCTATATGTGAGGCAACAAAACTTGCAGCTAGTTGAGAGCTATAAAAATATATTTAAAAACATCACTGCTGTTTCAATAGTACAATACTTCAACAACATTTCTCTTTAGGCCTAAAGATTTGGTACTGACATAAGGAAGGGTATGAAGAATCTTAAAGTAAATTTATCCAATAAAAACTTCTTGAAGAAATCCTTCACGCAGCCAAAAAAGACCGAGAAATAACACTTAAAGTAAGGAGGTAGAATCCCTTCAAATCCTTAGGAAAAAAAAAAACAAAACCTATGGTAAAACATTTTAAAAAGTAACAGAACTAAAAGTTCATGAGAACTAAGCAGTTTGGTAGATTTTTGTTAGTTTTAAAAATATTATTTTCAAGCACTCATGCCCTCTAGTTTGTTCTCTTATTTACAGCAACAAGTTTGGAAGTGCCTATCATTTCAGAATACTCATAACTATTTGAAAACATTTCCAGCACGGAGGAGAGCACTGAAAGATCATTCCAAAAGCTCTTACAGTTGTCTACAGCAATGTCTTCTAGGTATCTTGTGCTACCACGTGCTGTTGCTTTGCAAGGATGCAAGTCAGCATTTGAGGCTTAATATCTTCCTGTAACTGACAATTGCAGTTAAATACCCACCAGGAAGAAAGGCCGATCTTCCTCTCATCTAAGTCATCAAGCCTAACTTTTGTTTTTTTTTTTTGTTTTGTTTTTTTTTCGTTCCCAGTGGTTTAGAGTATTTCAGCTAATCACAACACAAACTTACTTGGGCCACCATGACTCTTAGTATTAAAACATGCAGAAAATTAACTCCATTAACATGCAAGAACTGTGGTTCTTGCAGCTAAGTAACTTCAGAAGGGCAAACCACTACTCATGAACATCATCAGCCTCATATTTTCCTTCTACAGAGCAAGCACTGCACATTCCACATATGCCTCAATGCTTTTTTTTAAAGCATCCTTTGATACAGTACATACTGTAAACTCATTTTGATAACAGAGAAACAACATAAGGAACTTAAAATATTACCAACAAGCAGCACATCAGAGAAAGCAGTGAACTTGCTATATTATCACTTACCCATTTTTCTTTTTTATGACTAAAAAAATCATTTTTACAAAACAAACTGAGGCAAACTTGAGAACTCAAGCTTTCCAAATAATCAAACTATCTATCTATAATTGTTAACAGTCAATCCTGTAGACAGAGTCAAAATGTAATCTCCCTCTTGTAATTTAGATCATTGAGTCCCTAAGAAGACATTGTCAATTTTTCAGAAGCCAGCATACAAAAAAGACTTCAACAATAATCAAAGCTGCAAAAGGGTATCTTTAGAAACACCACCCAAATCCACAAAGCTTTAGACTTAATTAAAGTTTCACACCAACCCTGAACCAGATTTTGGTGGAAGTCAGTCTCCACATCAGTACTGACTACACCCCCCGTGACAGGCATTTCGGAGGAACTGAGATGGTCAGAGATCACCAGCACTACCACCTCACACTCTTTTCATTATCCTTGCAGACCATCTATGCATTTTATCTCCTCTTTGAGCAACCACGGTGTAACCTTTCCTTACTTCCTTGCCAATCAGATTCAAATAGGTGAGTTCAATTTAATTTAAAAAAAAAATAAAAAAAGAAAAACTGCTTATTTTTTTCAGCAATATAGCTATTACTGAGGTGCTCTTAAATCTAATTTTTAATTCTCTCCATATAAAGATACAGTTGAAAGCGCAAAATGTGAACAAGGAATTTCTTGCATTGTGTGGTCTGTATGCAAGTAGATATTTACTCAGCAAATGATAAAAACGATACTGATTCTAATTGCAGCCCTTTAACTTCAGAACACATCTAATACATGCTTAGGTAAACATAAACCATCCCAATTAATATAATATCATAGCTATATGCTTTTGAGGGGTTTTGTTCGTTTGATCTGTGTTTAATTTCAACAGCCACACTTTTGATGAAATTACAATATCATCAGTGTGGAACATCTCTCACTATGTGTTCTGCTTGATGATACACCTGCTAGTTATTGTATGTTTGAATGCATCGATCACACTTTCCTCTTCACAATTCTCTTATTATATGCTCTGCAGTTTCATTAATTTTCTAAGTTTCAGTCATCTTACTAGAGCAATTTGCTTATTCCTTTTTGAAACAGGGAAGAAGCACAGTTAAAAAAGAGGTTTCCTTAAAATCTGGATTGGTTCAGCTTGTAGCAAAACAGCACCACACTGATGGAATTCACTCTTTTACTTAGCAACAAAGCACTGAGAGGTGTGGTAAAACTAACAACTTTTGTTTCAAAGAGTGACCAAAAGAGCAGAAAAGCACAAAATTGAAAAAACACCTCAGATATTAGAACCCATAAAAAACATAAAATACGGAAAAATACTGATGACAGTATAAGAACATACAGCTAGTAGGGAAGTTTCCTAGTGGCTGAATAGCAAATATATGAATAGTTAATACACTTAAATGCAATTCAATCAAATCTGCTGCAATTCTTTGGCACGGCGAGGACAAAGCTCACTAGATGGCACTGTTACTCGCACAAAGACAGCGTTGGGAGTATTTCTCACCCAGCACACGCAGTTTAATAGATCGGGGGGGAGGGGGAGAAAAAGCCGCCTTTTTTGCAGTTGTCAACATCTGGTTTTCCAGGACATTCTCTGACCTGGAAACATCTGAAGGAGTTTATAGTCCAGGCAGAGATGTTCTCTGGGAACTGACAGTATTGTTTGAAGTACAGCAAGGGAACACAGAAACTACCTGAATATTTCTAAGAACTATGCAGACAGATCAGTTAGTAGAGATGAATAAATAAGATGTACAATATAAAATAGGCACCTAGATTATCACAAACTTGCAAGATAGCTGCTTCTGTACATAGTGTCACTTACCAAAATGTTCACATGTATTTAAGATGTATTTAAATGTATTTGTTGTAAACAACAAATTCATCGGCATTAACATCCACAGATGAGCTTTGGGACACTAATTTAGTGATTTGGGTAATTATCAGCAGTGCCAAGAAATCAGAAGTACAAGCTAAACAGCTATGATAACGAAGTCTCTGGATAGCCCGAGAGCTTATTTGCCTCTGAGGCTTTCACAGGACAAAGCTGCGTGGCCTGATGTATGTGCAGCAGAATGACATGTTCCAAGCAGTCACAGACTCCTCTCCCATGAAAGGCCAAAGGGAAAAGAGAATGGAGCACACCATGTTTACAGCTCCTTGAGAAGATGTTTTAGACTTTTAGATATTCGTGGATGAAAGAAGGTTTTAAAGGTGCAGGTCCTAATTAATTTGGGAAAAGACAAAAATAAAACATTCTTGAAAAATACATGGAAGCTGGATAAAACTTCATAAGATTAACTTGTCTACATTAAGGAACACCAAATCAGTGCTTGCAAGGGAGGAGGGGGATGGAGGGAAGTGTTCTGGCAGCAAGAGCCATTCTAAGAAAAAAGCAATGCAATTTAAAGTAGATCTATTATTTGGTACCAAGTACAGACCATTGCCAAGAATAACAGCTCTAGAAATAATGAATAAGCTGCTTAAGTTATTTAAATAAGGCTAATTAGCTGGGTAAAAGAAGAACAGGCTTTAATTCTACTCTAAGTGATTGATCTATTGATATCAGTTCTGTTATTGTAAAGAAACAGCAGTTCAAACAGAGGCTCATTTTTACATGAGACTGTAGACTCCAGGACTGCATTCATCTCTGGAGAATAGATGCATGCTGATGGAGCAGAAGCACGTCTCTCATTTGGGTAAGCCAGGTAGGTATGCACTGCATACTTATGCAGACAGAATTAAGGGGTAAGACAATTAAAAAAAAGTCCTCCAAAAAACAAATGAATGTGACTGTCTGACTTTGCAGATCAGGTTCCATGCAGTAAAAAAAAAAAAAAAAAAAAAAAAAAAAAAAAAAAAAAAAAAAAAAGAGAAATTTCAAGGCATGCATAAGAAGAAAGCAATGGCATTTTGACACTGCAGACTGGAAACTCCTGTTCTAAAATACAAGCGCTGTTCCGAAAGTAATAGAAGTTCCTATGTTGGCCCTGACATCAGAGTTGGATGGTGGTGCTACAGCAGTAGAGGTTAAAACTCCTGATTCAATTACATTCACCATCTAATCATCCTCCTCTCAAACTGTACACCTAGCCTTCCCTCCATAAAAAGATCCACAGCCTTTGCTTCTTATCCACAAGAGGAGGAAAATCTATCCTTATATTGCTTAACTGCTGTTCCATCATCACTCTCCATACAGCATACAAGCTGGATCAGATCTTTGCTGAGGGGAAAGAAAAATAATGGCCACAGAGAACAACATAACACAAGTCCTGATGTAAGCCTAACAATAACTCTGCTGTGCAGGTTACACAGTGACAGTTAACAACACAAATATTGCCTCATACATGCTTGTGAGCTTTGACAAGTACATGGAATTGCTATTATGTGACTCCTGAAAGACAAAAATAAGAGCATCTGAGCTCTAAACACAAACACTTGAACGTTTTCTTTTACCCACAGGCCAGGCCAGCAAACATTAAGTTTGTTAGAGAACATGAAGTTAAGGAAGCCAGATAAAAGAGTGAAAGAGATCCTTACTGTGTGAGACAGGGATTTAATAGAAATTTCCAAAATGAAAATACATAAACAAAAACAAACACAAATATTGTCTTAGAAGAGGTGCTTGCAAATAGGTTAGTTCCAAAGACAAAATTCAGTAAGTAAGCACCTTGATGGAAAAAATACAGGAAGTTCAGCTGAGTAGAACATTTGGCAAACTTTTTTTTTTATATTCACTCCATTTGTCTCTTTATTGGGGGTGGGGGAAAGAAAAAGGACATAGGTAAGGAAACAAATCCAAAAGAAGAGCTGCTAAATCTTGACTTTTATCTATTTACTTATTTTTAAGAATAGCATGATAGTAGTCTATTTCACAGACTGAAAGCAATGCTATGCATAACAGAGAAATGCTTTGTTGTTTTTTTAACCTTCCTTTAAAACCATAGTAATTTGCTAGTGCAGATGGTCATTTTGATCAGTTAGAATACAACACATTGGTTCAAATATCTCAGTAGCAATTTTTTTCTGTGATGTGTTTGTCAAATGAGGAGACAATATTACAACACGTGTGCATGTGTGGAAGGAAACCTTCCTCTCTAACTTTGTTAACCTGAGCAACTTCATTTCTCTCAGTAAAGTTCTTTTAAACTTCTGCTAGAATAAGAGAGGAAAATGAGACAAGCAGGCATACTTTCTCTAAAATTGACAGAAGTTAGATACAATTGAGGCCTATTGCCTTTAGCTGGGCACAGTGATTTAAGCTACTGTCAGATCAGAACCACATTTACTGGATTTGTACTGTTTAAAAAAATGCTCAAAATGCATAGATCTAACTAGGTGCAAGTGAAGGAGGTTAGTACCTTCACAAGAGGTCTTGTGCTGACTATGGGAGGAATCTGGAACAGCTCTGCTGCAGATGCCACAATAATTCAGCAATTCAGTGAGCGTTAGAACCTTTCTTTGTTTTGAATATGCAAATTTCCTGTGGCCAATTCTTGAGATAAAAACAGCATAGTATGGTACAAAGCCAAGAGGACTGAAAGCAAAACCTGGTTTATGTGCTGATGAACTATTCCCATACAACAATATGGAATGTAAGGCCATTGAAGTCCACGTGTCCCACATGTCATTGGTAAAAAGACTGCATTAACTTTTCACACAAACAGCTGTTTTTATCCTTCCTCCCTTTGACCTGTTTTACAAGACAAGAATACTAATAATAATCATAGAACCATAGAATAATCAAGATTGGAAAAGACCTCCAAGATCACATAGTTCAGCTGTCCACAGTACTGCCCCACAGGACTAAACCACCCCATCTAAGCATTCTAACAAGGTACAAGTGAAAAAAGTTAATACCTCAGCAAGAGGTTGTGCGCTGACTGTGGGAGGAATCTGGAACAGCCGTGCTGGAAGACACTACAAGTGCCTGAATAATATTCAGCAAGACAACGAGCGTTAGAACCTTTCTAAGATTATGTATATTTCCTGTGGCTTATTTGAGATTAACTTCTCTAAAAACTGCATGGTATGGTACAAAGCCAGTAGAAACAGAAGCTTCACTACTCTGAGATGTGTACAAGAACTCGAATTTACGATGCTTTCATGAGTATCTTATTGTTTATCATCTAGTTCAGAATGAGTATGAACCTGAGAACATTTGCTACATATAAGCCAGCTTAAAGAGGCTAAAAATATTTGTCATTTGCAGTCATACCTTGTATGACAATTTCTGCACTGATTTGCTACACTAAAGATCTACTGGCTGTAAATAACTTTCTACTACACTCAAAGCAGGAAAACACTACTTATGAAAGTATGTTCCATACCTTTTTTAGCATTCCAGTGTCCAAGATCTCAGATAGTATTATCTGACTTAAGAAATCAGTAGATCACAACTACTGACACCTGCCAACATTCAGCCATTTATCATTTTTACTGAAGACATGCAAGCTGACAAGAGGGAGTTTATAATATATTGCATCCAAATGAAATTTACACTAGTTTGTACACAACCATCTTAACATCATCCTATGATGCTGAGGGTTCTGCATTTAAAGAGCATGGGGGAGCAGAGAGGTTAGGATGTGGTGTGGCTCTATGTTAGGGAGTGCTTTCATGTTACTGAGATTGTGTCTGGGGATGATAAAGTTGAATCCCTATGGGTAAAGATCAGAGGAAGGGCTGACAGACAAGGCAGACATCCTGGTGGGTGTCTGTTATAGACCACCAAACCAGGATGAAGAGACAGATGAGGTGTTCTATAAGCAGCTGACGGGAGCTGCATGGTTGCCAGCCCTTGTTCTCATGGGTGACTTTTAACTTCCCTGACATATGCTGGGAATACAGCACAGCACAGAAGAAGCACTCTAGGAGGTTTCTGGAACACACAGAGGACAACTTCCTGATGCAGCTGGTGAGAGAGCCCATGAGAGGAGCTGCCCTGCTTGACCTGCAGTTCGCAAACAGGGAAGGTCTGCTGGGATATGTGAAGGCTGGAGGCTGTCTTGGTCAGAGTGACTGTGAAATGGTAAAGTTCTCTATTCTTGGTGGAGCCTGGAGGGGGAAAAGCAAAACTGCTACCTTAGACTTCTGGAGGGCAGACTTCAAATTGTTCAAAAGGTTAGTAGGGAGAGTCCCGTGGCAATCAGTCTTAGCGACTAAAAGGGTCCAAAATAGCTGGTTGATCTTCAAGAAGGAAGTCTTAAGGGTGCAGGTGCAGGTGGTCCCTCTGAGCCACAAAATGAGCGGGGAAGAAGACCAGTGTGGATGAATAGGGAGCTATTCTTGAGGCTCCGGGAGAAAAGGAGAATCTACCACCTGTGGAAGGAGGGACGGGCAACCCAGAATGAATACAAAGTTGTTGTTAAGATGTGTAGAGGGAAAATCAGAAAGGCAAAAGCCCAGCCTGAATTTAACCTGGCCACTGGAGTTAAAAGGAGCAAGAAGCTCTTTTATAAATACATCAACAGTAAGAGGAGGACAAAGGAGAATCTCCACTCTTTACTGGATGAGGCTGGGAATGTGACCACTGAGGATAAGGAAAAGGTGGAGGTTCTGAATGTCTTCTTTACGTCTGTCTTCAACAGTCAGACCAGTTATCCTCAGGGTACCCCACATTCTGACCTGGTAATCCTGGCTGGGGAACAGACTGAACCCCTCGTGATCCTGGAGGAAACGGTCAGAGACCTACTACTCCAGCTGGACTGCCACAAGTCCATGCGTCCAGACGAGATTCACCCAAGAGTGCTGAGGGAGCTGGCAGAGGTGATAGCTGAGCCTCTTTCCATCATTTATCAGCAGTCCTTGTTGACTGGTGAGGTCCCAGAAGACTGGAGGCTTGCCAATGTGACTCCCATTTACAAGAAAGGTTGTAAGGAGGATTCAGAGAACTACAGGCCTATTAGCCTGACCTTGGTATCAGGGAAGGTTATGGAACAGATTGTCTTGAGGGAGATCACACAGCATGGGCGAGATGACCGGGGGATCAGGCCTAGCCAACATGAGTTCATGAAGGGCAGGTCCTGCTTGACCAACCTGATCTCCTTCTACGATCCACTGATCGGTCTGGTGGATAAGGGAAAGGCTGTTGATGTGGTCTACCTAGACTTCAGCAAAGCCTTTGACACCGTCTCCCACAGGATTCTCCTGCAGAAGCTGGCGGACCGTGGCTTGAACGGGTACACTCTTGGTTGGGTAAGGAGCTGGCTGGAGGGCCAGGCTCAGAGAGTGGTGGTGAATGGTGTTAAATCCAGCTGGCGACCGGTCACTAGTGATGTCCCCCAGGAGTCGGTGCTGGGGCCTGTCCTCTTCAATATCTTTATTGATGACCTGGATGAGGGCATTGAGTGCACCCTCAGTAAGTTTGGAGATGGCTCCAAATTGGCCGGGAGTGTGGATCTGCCTGGGGGTAGCAAGGCCGTACAGAGGGACCTGGACAGGCTGGAGAGCTGGGCTGAAGCCAAGGGGATGAGGTTTAACAAGGCCAAATGCTGCATCCTGCACTTTGGCTACAACAACTCCAGGCGACGTTACAGGCTTGGGGTGGAGTGGCTGGAGGATTGTACTGAGGAAACAGACCTGGGGGTACTGATTGATGCTTGGCTGAACATGAGCCCAGACAGTGTGCCCAGGTGGCCAAGAAGGCCAATGGTATCCTTGCTTGCATCAGGAATGGTGTTGCCAGCAGGAGCAGAGAGGTGATTGTTCCCCTGTACTCAGCACTGGTGAGGCCGCACCTCGAGTACTGTCTCCAGTTTTGGGCCCCTCACTGCAAGAAAGACACTGAGGCCCTGGAATGTGTTCAGAGAAGGGCGACAAAGCTGGTGAGGGGTCTGGAACACAGGCCATATGAGGAGAGGCTGAAGGAGCTGGGAATGTTCAGCCTGGAGAAGAGGAGGTTCAGGGGAGACCTTATTGCCCTCTATAACTTCCTGAAGGGAGGTTGTAGTGAGTTGGGGGCTGGCCTCTTCTCTCGTGTAATTACTGAGAGGACTAGAGGGAATGGTTTCAAGCTGTGCCAGGGGAGATTCAGGTTAGACATTAGGAAATATTGCTTCTCAGAAAAGGTGGTCAGGTACTGGAATGAACTGCCCCGGGAGGTGGTGGAGTCGCCGACCCTGGGGGTGTTCAAGGAACGACTGGATATTGTGTTGAGGGACATGGTTTAGTGGGAGCTATGGGTGGTAGGTGAATGGTTGGACTGGTTGATCTTGTAGGTCTTTTCCAACTTTGGTGATTCTATAATTCTGTTCTATAATTCTATGACGTGGGCTGCAGTATCAATAAAATATTCAAAATAATTACATGAAATTGAATTACTTGTATATCCAGATGGTAAATACGCAGCAGAATTTCTTATTCTCATGCATTTACAGAATTCATAAACCCTGGTTTCCTAGTAATCTGTTGGTGGAAAACATGACTTGCATAATCTTTCATTAGATACACAGTACATCATTACCCAGTTAATAAATATTGGGACTAGGAACATTATCACATGTGGATTTAAAAGGAATATTTATGGAACACTAAAAGAAAATAAAATATATAAATAAAAAATATCACTGATCTACTTGTAGCTAAGCTTTCCTGTGAATAATCAAAGTCCTATCACTACTGCACTCAAAAATATCATTATGAGGGAAAATCCTCCCCAACTCAAAAATAAAAAAAAAAAGAAAAAAAAAAAAAAAAAAAAAAAAAAAAGAGGGAGTTCTTTAGATCTAAAACATAAGAAGGACTGTATGATATAATATATGAAAATATAAAAATCAACATCTGAGAAGCATATATCCTTTAACTGATAAGGAAAACTGAAAGTAACGGCAAACGAGTGGGTAGATATAGACCCAGGCAAAGAGAGGCAAGTTGATTTCAAAGAGGATTTGATTTTAGAGTTAGTAAGGGAATGATTCCCCATGAACAAAACTAGAAAATGTCACTATAGAGCTCTACCACAACTTTAGTCAAAACAAATCTTGACTGAATTTGTAATTTATACACATTTGAAGGTGTCAGGTGAAGCTATTAGAACTAAAGAAGGTGGGAATCCTCCACAGTACTTTATAAATAAAAGGCCTGGAATTTCCAAATCGGACTTCCCAAATTGAAAAGATGGAACCGAGTAATATTATTTAAATATTTAGAGATGCTGCCATCAGTGAATCTTCTGGAAGACACATGGAGATGTAGAACACTACTGAGTTTTAAGAGAGGAAAAAACAGCAACAGTATGGATGAAGCCTCATAAAGGAATGAAAACAGAATTAAACTTCCTTTCCACAATCTCGTTTTAATTAACTTGCATTTGTAATTTAGCTACTGTAGCAAAGCGATCCATTTCACTTCAACATACCTACACTGGGATAAACAATCAGGAATCTCATGAAGGTTTTTAATCTCTGATTTTTAGGATCAAAGACTTTCTCACAACATTAGCAGAAAAGCTTTAAAAAAAAAAAAAAAAAACTCGTGCCTTTCATCCCAGAAGTATTTGCTGCCCCAGAATTATATTTTCTTTAGCCCACTATATTGATATTAATTTTCATTGCCACAACTTGGAGCATCAGTGTATGTTAACACCTGATCTATAAAGGGAATGCTGAGATCTCACTGGAAGTATTAGTCACTGCACCCTGGGAATGCAGGGTGTTTGTATTCTTGGCTCAGATATCCCAACCACACATGCTTCAATTCTTAATGAAATATACACACCATCAAATTCATTATATAGAAACACTTTAGAAGTGGAAACTTCCTCCAACTTATTTAGCAATTACTAATCTCCATGATACCTGACTTCTTGAGGAGCAAGAGCTTTGGCAAATATATGATTCCTTGGAATATGTATTTTTGTCCTACAGGTGAGTAGTTGGTTCCTCCCTTTTCCTATTCCTTTTTCTTCACTTTTTCTTCAGTTACTACTAAGATATTTTTTGCTGATTATGCATTTTATCCCAAGTTTCATACAGCCACTGTGCTGACAGTTGACCTAAGATGTCATTCAGAATTCAGTCCTGTCTAGGATAACTTCATTTTAAGGTTCACAACTACAAGATATGAAAACAAAGTGATTATTGAGACTTATCCACAGTTCCCTGGCTACTCCAGAATGCACGCCTATCAGTTCTACTTCCAGATACACCCCTAGGAATCCCTTCATTACCTGAACTGCTCTCTCATATCATCTCAGAAGCCAGCTACTTAGAGCTCTCCGTAATGGAGATCTCATCTGGATCATCATCTGATCCACTTTCTATCCCATATTGCTCTTTCACAGCTTTACAGTCCAACCAATACATTGCTTTTTGAATTTTTTACAGTGAAAGCTTTCACTTTTCTCAGAGATTCTCTCCCCAGAGCACATTTCCTCATAGACTGTCTTCTAGGTCTAGGTGTAATGGTGTCCCTTATCACGCTCCACAAAGCACTCCTTTCTGGGGCAGTTTCTTTGGCCAAGCAATGAAGCACTTGCCAAGGGCATCTGGAGATGAGAATTAAAGAAAACGTACATGAAGCTGTCATGTTCTGTGTTGCTGCATCTAGAAACTTCACAGTTAACTCACCAGTAACCTTTTAAGCAAAAAGAGCATTTGCACTTGTTTGCAGATGTTGATTACATACTCTTAATTGCATAAGAATTTGCCACAGAATTTCACAGCATCACAATGAAAATCAGGCAGAAAGGTGAGAGAAGCAGTGTAATTAAAGGCAACAGAAAGATACAACATCTGATTCAGTTTCCATGGAAATAAAAAGCTACAAAAATCTTGAGTGTTTTAAAACAATTCTCTCTATTTAGACACCTGAAACAAGACCACAGATACTACACAATTTAAACAACTATATAAATTTATACCTTCTCAAAATACATTTCATTATTTAAATCAGGTTTTGTCACCCTGGAGTTCAAGCAAGCTCCTCAAATGAAAAGTAAGCACACATTCTACAAATGCTTTAATTGGGGGATTTTTGAAATGTTGGGGAAGGGGTAAGGGAGTGCATTTTCAGGAAAAAAAATTAAGTTGCCTTAAACATCCTTGTAATACCACATTGAAAAGGTAGAAAACTCCAGTTATCCACCATCGTCGAAAAAATAAAGGTACATAACAGACCAGGAAAAATGCCCCTGAAACAATAGACTTTTACACAAACATTCAGTCTAAATCAGCATCCTGTTTGATGATATAATCTACATCTGTTGCTCATTGAATGTACAGTTTGGTGAAATGTAAAAGAGCCCCAGGTACTGCTGGGCGAGGCCTGGTGTTTCATTACCCGATGTGATATGTTGGAGGCTTTATCCATCCCCATTTTCCCCAGGTGTTAGGAAAAAGCTACATAACAGTCCTAGAAAGCCACAAACACACACTCTAAATAATTAAATCTCCCTTTAAGCACGCAAAGTCCACATACATAGAAAAACATTTTCATTTAGATAGCATAAAGCACATTACTTATCATTCCTAGAAATCAGTTCTGGAGTTCATGTTTAGATTTATGATAGTTGCAAATTTAACTAAGCAGTTCCCTAAGCACAACAGCACTTGCCTTGTTTAAGTAACAAGGCAGTTTCATATACATATACACGCACCACATTTTAATTTTTTAAACTCAGATGCAGACACACAATTCATTATCATATTTAGGCATCCTTGAAAGCATTAAAGTCTTGTCCTTTTGCACCTACATTAGTATTTCATGTAAAAAGATGGAATAGCACATTCTCACTCTTGAGCCAGACACTCCAATTGGAGCTTAAGCTCTAATAAGCGAGAGAAGCAAAATAAGAAAAACATTCCTCATTTACCTTGCAGCAAGTGTAAGATGTCTTGGGTTTTATTTATGTTTTTCAGCATATGTTACTCTTCCCCTTATCCAAATTTCACAGAAGGTTTTAATGTAAACAGCACTCAGGAAAAAAAAAATACAAGTACTTAACAGTCATTAATATCTGTAGACCTCTAAATTTACTATGCCTTGATAGCATATTTATTCTTGTAAGCATATTTCTTTCAAGCTCCAGCATCAAACTTTTGAGAGAGCAGTAAAAAAAAAATGATCCTTCATCCATTAATTTGGACACAAACGTGCCACATGGGATCATTCATGACAATAAGATGTGAGACACTGGGCATTTTCTTTATTGACAGACAGCTTCAGTGGATTTCAGCCTGCATTTCAAGTTTCTGAGACCTTGCTTCGCAGTCACCATTAATGGCTTGTAAAGCAATAACCAGAAGTTTTACTTGCCTGCTAGAATTTCTCCTGAGCGTATGTCAGTATCCAGTGCAGTGTCCAGACTTTCATAGGATGGCTTAGGTTGGAGAGGATCTTAAGGATCATCTAGTTCCAACCCCCTGCCGGAAGCAATGTCCATTCCTGTAAGTTCAGAGATATCTTCCTCAACTATCAATGAAAAACTTAATTTTTGCCCTTAGTGAGGGGAGAAATAGAAGAATAAAGGATGTGGACAAACAGTCCCTCATGGCTGAAAAATCTTCTCAGAGCAATGCAGTCCCTACATTTCTGTAACAGCACACAATCACCAACTGATTCTGCTGCAGTAGTCACTGAGGCAAATTTCTGTGAAAATATTGTAATTGTCAGCATCATTACACTGGAACTGGTTGCCAAGGGAGGCTGTAGATGCCCCCTCCCTGCAATCACTCAAGGCCGGGCTGGATGGGGCTCTGAGCAAACTTGTGCAGAAGGAGGCATCCCTGTCCATAGCAGGGGATTGGAACTAAATGATCTTACAGGTCCCTTCCAACCCAAACCATTCCATCATTCTAGATAACATCACAAACGAATTCAGGCACTTAACTGAAACTAAAGTTTCCATATTTAAAAAACACTAATACAGAAAGGAAAACAAATATGCTGAAAGCTCGGGAGTACTTAAGCTGTTTCAGAAGTTTTAGAATGTTACTACAATTGCATCAAGTGTTAAAAACACTTTAACTGTTTTGGATTACTCTTTTCTTTACTGTACGGATTATCTATTAAAAAATGTTACCTTAAGCATATAGGTGTTGCTAAATGGGATAACAAAGAGTAAGGAAAATTATAAGTAGGGCAGGGATAACCCAGAATTGCTAAAAAACTATGCCCATTAGTCATGTGTCATGTTAGCATGACACCAATCATGGACAAAAAAGAACAATTAAACTGAAGAGTACTACAACTCTTTCCTTCTAGTAAGAGTTTATAGAAACCGCTTTGACTAATGTGTGCTAGGTCTTGTCCACCAATAACGTCATTACTATCTATTACTATTATAATAGAAATCTCTTTCAAAAGGCATCAATAACTGTAATGCAGAACTAGACAAATCTTAAATTGACATTGATTTAAATAAGTACAGACTTCAGGGTGCTTGCTTGGCATCTTCAAAAGAAAAGAAAAATAATTCTTGTCTCCTAAACCAAAACAGTTGAAATACATGCCAGCCTCAAAATCACTTATTCACATCCTCATTCATCTTACTAAGATCATGGATCTCCTGTGATACGAGAAACTCTCACAAAGGCAGGATTAGCTAAACAGAATGCATCTCCCTCATCCAGACTGTTTTCTTGTACAACACAAGAACAGCCTTCTACTTGTACCACAAATAGCATAATTCAAAACAGAGGTTCACTTTCTGCCTACAAATAAGTTGCTCAGGAGTGAATAACTTTTTCTACTGCCTTCCAAAGAAGTATTATGAGTACTGATAAGATACTGTATATGAAGTATTATTAAGTATTATGCCTATTTCACAAATGGTCTGTACAGCCCATTCTCTATTTATTAAAACTAAGAGCTGAAGTAATCACAGTAGGCAAATAATAATTTAAAACAAAATAAAACCAGCTATCTTCAGAATAGTCAATGCTATTCTAGATAGAGACCACAACAAAGGCCTATCCTTGGGCCAGGCTGCACTGAAAATGGAGTTTTGAATACCCTGAAGTATTCAAATAACAGTGAAGAAATCAGATCACAACAAACTGAAGCACTCCTGTACTATTTCTCAAAATAGGGAAGAACGTATTTATGAGCATATGCTATTTTACAGATGTGTATGCAAATACCACAGAAAGACTACAACAAAACTTGAGAAATAACGTAAGGAACCCTCACTGAGGTCACGCTGAACAACACAGGGTGTGAATTTGTCTGATAGTACACAAAGAGAATTTTAGATGAAGCATCACATACTGTCTGCTGCAGAGACAGATGCTGTTTCCTACTCCTTCATTAAAATTTGCCAGACAACTAGTGCTTTCAACACCAAGGGAAGCTAAATAATGGTAACGTTTTAAATGCAGACAAGTCAAGAGAGTATTTAAGATTCATGTTAATATATGAGAGATGGGCAAGAGGGGAATCACTGTGTAATCTTAATTCTTACATTAATCAGTTGTTGACATATCACAATAATATTATATAAAGCAGTTGATCCGAAAATTCAGAGCAGCAGTTGTTCTGTACTCAGAACAATATGTAAGCACGCAGTTTAACGGTGCATACAAATCTCTTTTGTGTCAACAGAAAGCTAAGCATGTGCCTAAGCGTTCCCCTAAATTACTAAGGGTAATGTTTTATTTGAATAGCCTACTCCTTTTTAAGAGTCAGAAGGGAAAAATACTACCGAGACAGTCAGGAATGATGCAAAGAATCCAACAGGAACAAGCACGCTCTAAGTGCAGCCCTGTAAGTGGGCTAACGTGGACCTCGGACGTAAAACCTAGGAAACATCCAGTAGGAGTGGGGAAATGATTTAATGGCAACATCTGGCATTAACAAGGCTTTTACTGATTCATTTCTCCATGATTCAGAAGGCATTCTGACAAACTGGTAAGGGTTCAAAAGGAAGTTACAAAAATAACCCGAAGTCTAGAAAACATCCACCATATAAACTTAAATGTTAGATCAATTAATTCCACAGCCAAAAAGGTAATGGGATGATTATCTCATTACACAAAAGGATGTATACAAAGATTTGGTAGCACTGTAGTTTTGTTCTGCTCCCAAACTCCTTTGCTTGAATAAAAGACACGAAGTCAATTATAATTAGATTCAAAATAAGCTGCAAAGTTTTAAACAGCAAGCCAACTAACAACAACAATTCAGACATTACCTGTAATTGAAACTTCTAATACCAACGCTATGAAAAATGGATATTAAACGAAAGCTAAAGATTTCACAATGCTTCTCTGGGCTAAAGCTGACATGACAAAATATAAAACAGTGAGTCTGAAACTACAGGCAACTGAAGAGAAAGGATGCAATTTCCCTAGTTAGAAGAAATGCAATTAGAGTAAACATTGCATAAGACCTGAGTTGTAGACACAGAAAATCTTCAAACATAGTGACATGCACTTGCTACCTGCTACTTTTCCCCTTAAATGCATCTATATACTACTTCACATCTACAAGCACACCTTAATTTGTTTAAATCAGGTATGCCTCATGAACTTTTAAGCTAAGATCCTTTCAATCCCATACCTACCTTTCTCCTTCAGCAAGCGTAATATCAGCCTGCACGATTTATGTAAAATGAATCTACTGCTAAGAAGGAGAAATAAAAGTATAAACCATCCCTCTGGATTTGAAGAAAAGTTGCAACTGTGTATGTCTTGCACAGTGTTACAAATAATCTCTTAAAATACCTCTATCACAGTCCTATTAGCCTTAATATGCCTGTGGCAGGCATGCCTCTGCTGCCACAGCTTCATCCTAATACATTTATGTGTCATCCACAACGCACTCTGAAAATAAAGGTACAACCAGTCAAAATATTTACATACTTCTCGTGAAGTATTTCTTGCAAAGGCTTAACAGGCATAAGAAAGCTATGATGACTACATTTACTCATCATAAGAAGAGAACTTGAATTTCGTGGCATGCAGGAATAAGGCAACTAAGCAACGCATCAACTTCTGCTAGCCCTTCTTAGGCTTTTCTGTCAGTCCCTCAGAAAGGACAGTCAGCTGCCAATAGCCTTTTTCATGGTATCCAACAGTTATAACATAACTCAAAGAAGCACACATTCCAGAAGGCTCAACAAGTTTGAGGTGTATTTCTCTTGTTGCTGTCACTGTTTGATTTTGTTTTTTAATGGATGATGCTAGTTTGCATGGATTATTTCTTCTTCCTGCTTGCTAGACCATGATCAGAATCAAATCTAACACACGCCTTAAGTATTTAAGATTAGATTTACTGCAGAAAATTAACAGTAGAGGAGGGATTGGGATCATCATAATCTTAAGTGTCTTGATCTTTCAGCCTTGTAAGAATGGGTGTTTTTCTTACAAAATGAAAAAGCATTCATATGGTAACATACGCTACTAAATTAAGTTCTGCTCCAAGTAATAGCTAGAATACGTAGGCTTTTGTTTTATGTTTTTTGTGTTGTTTTTTTTTTTTAAGCCCTTATTTAATGACATTTAATCTTAGTGGAACAGTTCAAAAAGGAACATCTATTTCCTAATTGCCTTGTTCTGCTATAATGCTGAGCACGCATAAAATAGCAAAAATTAGGAGCAATCAGGCACCTTTTAGGACCAAGTTCCACCAAGTAATATAAATATCAGGTAGCATTACAAATGAAGGGCAGAGAACAAAAACGAATTCACACACTGTAAGAACTGGTACACAAAGGTTAAAGAGAATTGATTACTAACAACTGATACACATGACAATAGCAGAGGAAGACAACCAGCCCTGAAAATTAATCAGCGTATAAATTAAACTTGATGCCTAAGAAGAAATTGGACGTGGAAGATAATAATACTAAAACTTTCTGCTGGAAGAATACTAACATAGTATAGAAGAATTGCTCAATTCCTGAAGTAGATAAGAGATGGAAACTAAAAGAAGCAAGAAAAGCATTTCTAATTTTCTCCCACTGCATTTACTTAGTTCTACAGGTTTTACTGTTTCATCAGAGATGCTAACATCACATCGACCCATTTGCCAGTTATTTAAACAGGAGCTCACAGTTAAGATAGAAGTGAAATAGCTGTAAACTGTACAACCATTTCCGCACTAAAGAAGCGGTTTCCACAATGCCATAAAAAGAGTTTGAAAAGGAAAAGAGAAATACAGAAAGAGTGGATGATATTTCTTAAGGTCACTGAAACCATATATTTCCTTTCCACCTGCCTGAAAAGTTCTAGATGTTAGACATTTACTTATATGTATTAAAATACTTCCATAACTCATTCTGCATTCTGTCAGCTTACAAGTCACCCATTTTGACACTCCTCTGGATGAGCACAAGTCAGACATTTACCCAGCCAAACATGTGAAGAATGCAACTTATTCATTTCTCTCATTGTCTAAAGGTTAACCTACGGTAAAACTAAGTGTTGGTTGTTTTTTGTGTTTGTTTTTTTTTTTGCAATGTTATTTAATCTAGCAGTTTGAGTAAAGCCTATAGGAACAGTTCAGTTTGCAGCCTGACCACACTGGCTATTTTGAAAGCAGGTCATTTCTGCACAGTGAACTAGAGATCAGTTCCAGCAGTGCAGCACAGCACCAGTCCAACTGCAGAAGGTGTGCTGCCACATGATATGCATTATGGCAAAACTTAGCAAAGCCCCTCAAACAGAGCAAGCATGTATATAACTCTGCAGCATTAAGACAAAAGCTGTTCATCTTCCAGCTTAATTCACAACTGTATCGTGCTAGTTTTACCTACAGTTTTTCCCCCCATTTACATATATCTGGGAGAACACGTCATTGCTATTTGTTCATTTTCATCACTAAAACAAGGATAAATACTTGCCTACCTCATGGGTGGAAAGGAGGTAATTAACTTGTTTCAGTCCACCTTTTAGCACCCACTGCAAGGAGAGGCTCATCTCTACATGCACCCACGCATATTCTTCTCTCTAGATACTTCAACTTCCTACTTACACTGGAAACATATCTTCATAGAAAAATTTTAAACTACGTTCTTAAATCCCTAGTCAAGTTTATTTCATAAAACAATTTTTTTTTTAAGAATTTTACAGCAGTGTACTTTTATTTGAATTGTTGTTGGAGTTTTTCAAATTTGAGTTTGAATTTTCATAGATGGAAAAGTAAAGCAAAACATATTCTCGAGAACTACATATTTAAACGCCTATAAATTTGATTTACAGACAATCATGTGCTGACAATGCTAAAAAAAAAACGAATTTTTAAATGAATACATAGTAAACGTGCTAAGATAATTCATGATTACTTTAAATAAAGTTAAAACACATTGAATGCTAAAAGTTTTAAACAAATGTAAGTTAGCTAAAGCATGATATCAAGACATTTGGTTTTGCAGTTTCCTCCTTACACTTTTCTTGCTAATAATGGTTTCTTGAGAAGCTTCCAAAAAGAAGCTTACGTACAGTACAAAGGGCTGGGAGATGAAAAGTGGGAGAAAATGTCTTCACTGCACCCTCCTAGATGAGCCCACACACTCAACATCCCACATGCAAGAGTTTGTAGTAAACACTACTGGAATATTATATGATATATATGATCCAAATAACATATAAACTATGGGATAGGCAGCTCTCTGGACTGCCATCGAAAACTATGAAAATGCCGTGTCCTTAGAGGTTTCCTTGAATGGCTTAACTTCAGAAGCATCAGAGAGTTCCAAAAGTCTATTAAGATTTACTAAGATATTTACTTTTCTTTACCTATTAAAAGGAAAAATCTCCCTTTGATCTTTCCTCCTATTTACCTGACATTCTCTTAAAATTATACACTTTAGTGCCAGTCAAAAATAAATATCAATTTATCATTTTCTGCTGCAAGCTTTTATAATCTACTACAGATACTTGAAAGAATGTTATCTAAAAAATTCAGCCTTCAAAAGTACTAGCTTGTAATCTTAGAAAAATAAAGAAAAACCTTGAAGTGACTACTGTTTCATAGTTACCCCACAGTCATTAAAAAGATTTCCTAAAATGAAATAACTACACTGGTAAAAATACATAGTGTTATACATCTGCTATATATCTGTTTTCAGATCAACAGATGAGTACTTCAAAGCCCTTGGCTTATTCCAAGGTAAGAAATGACATGATTGCGTTAGGTCCTTCTTCCTCAGCCATGTATTTCATCCCTGTGTCACCTCGAGGAGACTGGAGGAGAATATAAAAGACGGAAGTACTGAGCAGAACCAAAATTTGTATAGTGACTGTGGCCTGAGTGGTTCCTAATGAAACACATAAATGTGCAAGGAAAGCAACACTGGTACTCTAATAACCTCCCAGCCACCCATCACTTCAGTGGGACTTCAAAGATTACATGTGATTTCTGTGAGAGAGGAAGAAATGAGTTCTCAAGCAAAAAAGTAACTGTTTTAAATTAAGGAACATGGACACTATCTATATCTCTTGTGCAGATAAACTGGATTTTATGAGGACATCAGTCACAACAGTTGAGATTTCTTACAGCATCGTGGAACTCTACAAAGCTCAGATTTTCAAAAATCATGCATCTTGAATACATCTACTTTGGGTATAGAAAAAAAAATCACCAAAGATTTGCAATACTGTCATTTATTTCATCTGATTTGTTTTACTAGATTGAGTTAAAAATGTGATTCTCCAAGTAACGCTTTTAGCAGGTCCTGGCTTTGGCTGCTGTTGTTTTGGACAGTACAAGTCATCATTTTGTGCTTTAGCATAACTCATGGACCAACTAACATAGTTCAGAGATTTCTGGAAAGAATTTAATCGTGTTCATAGCCATCTGGAAGAATTAGAGGATGCTCACTTCAGATTTTCACATTAGTCATGATTTTTATATTTGGCTATTACCACCATTTGTCTGAGTGTAATGACAAAAACTGCCACAAATAGGTAGCTTCACACATGGCATGAGATGTCTCACTAGGACACATGCATTCTTCTGAGTTGACAGTTACTATTTGTAGAGCTCTACATCTTGCTTTTAACATTCAACACAAATGTTTTAAAATATGCTTGTAGGAGTCCTTTATGTCATAGTCCCTATGTCACAGAAATTAGCAGAAAAACTCCTACTGATTTCAGCCCTGTTACCAGAAGAAACACACCAAAATACCTCCCTTGTAGTACCCCTTCTTGGCATCTGGGCCATTTTTACATCTGTGTGTTTCACCATAACCACCCCTTTTTCTCTTGGGTGTAGGTTAGAGCCAAAAAATCTATCAAAAAGCTTTCCAAATCAGTATTCTAAGATCATACTTTATATCATTTTTACCCTCACCCCTTCCATCAGTACATTAGAGAACCCCTTTCATACCACGAAAGATTTTCAAGTATTGAGTTTGATCATAATTTCCTTTTTGATGTTGAAATTTCACATCTTCTTCAGGCTGTCATTCAGCATTGCCTTAGGAGGGTTGCTCTGAAAGTACTATCTCCTGTTTATTTTAATGGAAACTACAACAGACATGAAGAGGACAGTAACGCTGTTTGGTAAAGCAAATTCTCAGTTACAAATAATATTTTTCAAAATAACCACCACCATTAGCTGTGTATTTTTGCCAGTGATGAACAACAGCCAGCATGGTGTGCTCATAAAAATCTGCATGGCTGTCTTAAACATGGCTTGTCTTTCACATCACTGTCACCACTCGCTGCTTCACTGTGCTCATATCCACTGCTTGGTCTTCCTAAATATTCAGCAAGTGTCCATGAACGTCAGTGGGTGACATTTTTCCCAAGTGGAAAAATCCAGTTACACACCACTGCTTTATAAACACTTCCATGCCAGACTGTCCATCTGCTGTCATCAGTCACATGGCAGCAAAATGTAATGGAACATTGGTGGGAAGGTTCAACCTGTACTGCCACACCCCAATGTCCACCTCTGACACTATGGGCCAACAGAATGAAATAGGTCAAATTACTTTCAGAGCAACCACTGTACTTTTACCAAGCCTCCTCTAGATAGAAACTAGAGACTTCCTTCCTCTGAGCACATCAGAAGTACACCATTATGCATCTACCAATACCAGCAATAAGTTATGAAACAAGCAGGATAAGTTGATCCTTGCTCTAGGAATCTTAACGTTCAAGGCATAATTCATGGCAAGCATGGGCATCAGCCCAGGATATACAAAGAAACACAAAGCATTTTCAATCATCAGTTCGGATAACCGGGTGAGCTCTTAAAGAGAGCACTGGAGGAGTTTGAAGGCTAGCAGCTTCCAAAGGGCCAAGCATTTGTCTAGGCAGTTAGAGAAAGTGGTGGTGAAAGTCACAGACCACATTGAGGCATCTCGGGCCACCTGGTCCAAAGCCCTGCTCAATTCATATCTGGCTTTTTGTACACTCATTTCTTTCGCTGCACAATGAACTGTATTATGAATACCCAGTTGAAGTTTAAACCATCAGATTTTATTCTACAGCAGAAAAATAAGAACTGTCTCCTCAGGATAAAACAAGCTAAAGAAGTAGGGAACACTATAGTTTGGGATAGGGACCTCTCCTGTCAAGAAGCTGAATTATTCTTATAGTCAAAAGAACAAAATATTTTGGACTCTTTTGTACATGGGAGAATAGTGACCTTATTATAGCACTGGAATTGAATCAGTTTTTCAGTCTTCCAGGCTACCCTTCTCTATTGTCCTTATTCCTCAAATTTTTTACTTCATTTCTTTCTTCCAAACCACCTTTCAGTTAAGGACTGAAAATGTTTTATGATTTGTTACCATGGATCTTCTGCTATTCCTTACCTCATTTGACATAACATTAATTCGCAAAATGCAAGAAGATTTTTTGAATGTCTGATTAAGCTGCAAAGTTCACCTTATGGAAAACCTGTCCTTTTCATGGCTTTTTTCCACGGAAAATTCTCATATGTCTATAGTTGGATGAAGGCTGGATTTGTTTGGAATAAGGGAGGAATCCCTATATGGAGGAAAAAGGACAAGGAGGCAATATTTCTCTAAATCTACAATCTAAATTAACTCGACGGTTTTGAGCTAGACTGTGTGCTCCTGGGTAGTATCAAGCACTTAATGCAGACTGCACGGTAATTTACAGCTACGGCTCTTCCATACTCATGCAGTTTGTTCCAGCCACTTTGCTTCTACCAGACAGCACAATCAAACCAGCAAGTACACAGATGTAAGCATTCCTGAGCTGAAACTAATTGGTAATACTGATGGCATTTTCCTCATTTCTGTCAGGCAAACAATGCATGGAATCCCGTATCCTTCAGTAGCATCACATGATAAGTATGTTCTGGACATGCAAAAGCGACAGAATCTGATGCTTCAGTGTGCTGCCAGCGCATACACCCATGGAATAAGAATCAAACCCCTGTCCAGAGTACTGAAATACACAATTTTGGGAGGAAATATGCAAACTGCGCTTGCCTAGCTTTCAGCTGAACCTGCACTTGAAGCATTTAAATCTGCATAGATTTTGAAAGATTAAATAAAATTCTGAAATCAGAGATGAAAATTGTAGTTTCTACTTCAGCTTTCTTGTCTTGCATGTTCTCCCAGATATTGAAGACTTGTTCCATGCTAACAGTCAGCTTTGGTTACCGTCTACAGTCTCTATTCATATTGAATGGTAGTATTGCTCTCAAACATACCTTGATGAATTGGGAACCCATACACCTCCGAACCCTTCATACAAAACATGTTTAGATCTTCAGTGAACTAAGGATAAAATAAGATGCATCATTTGAGTTGCATACTTTGTAAGATGCCCAGGTAATGACTGTGGAAGATGAGGAATAAGACACCTTACTGCAAGGTAATATTATTTCAGAAGTACTAATCACATGCAGAAATTGAAAGTCCAGATCTCTACTAACAGAATCCAACATTTTCTGCTCATACTGCTTCCAGCTCATCTAGAAAATTGCGAGAAACCTTTGTCTCACTGATACACCTCCAACTAACTCATCCAGGGTTTAAATGCAAAAGCAGAATTCAAAACTCAATTCTCAGAATCTAAAACAAAAACAATCAAAATCTTTCACACACATTTTCATAGAGTTAGGGATGAGTCCCTTATTTTCTAACTGTGCTCACTAGTGCTTTCAGTATATACTGCATTCGGTTGATGGAACTATTAGTACAAGTATCTTATGAACTGTAATAGAAGATTCAAAATACAAGTGCCAGTAGCATTTACTCACTTACTTTAGTACTCACTTACTACTCTGTTTCAAACACAACACATTAATATGAAGACTTGTTAGTTCTGTTTCTCTTAATATGTTGCTAACGCTCTTTTCATGATTCCAGGCAGCATTTTAAATTGTGCTTGCATATCAAAGGAACAGGAAAAGCAAATTTAAGAGTCTGCCATGAAGCAAATTAAGAGCCACAGATGTTTAGACTACTATACAGCACTGAATTTAATGCCATCAAAAAAGACTGAGAACTCCCCATGCATCCCAAAGTCACCAGTAATTTATGTCACTTCCATATATTCACTGACAATGGAAAATGGAAACAGACTGAAGAAATCAGGTACTGAAACATCTAAAAATGTCATTCGAAAGGAGTGCAAAAAGAAACCGACAACAAATGTCTGGTATTAACTGGATAATACACTAGGTGCTAATGAAATTCCTGGCAAAAATTCAGCTCATCTCAAAGATCTGCTAGGAATGAAACCATTACAAAACAATACTTTTTCATGTTGTGGAGGTTTATGCGGTTATATACTCCTGTTTCTGTCTCATTTGGCTTGGACTCTTTAGACTTGATTCTTCCATTGCTTACTTTCTGCTTTTTTTCTTTTTAAAACTTTAGACTGCATCTAACAACCAAATCCACCGTAAGTAGCACTTCTGAAAAAGCTGACCAGCTTTCTTTCATTTAAAATCTACACAGAATTTGTCTGGTTATTGATTAAAAGCAAACCTGGGATGTATTTCAAGACTGTAACAATATCTTACAGAATGATGCTGTTTCACATTCTGCAAAGCCCCACTTATGATTACTATCTCTCCAACCAGTGTTTTCCAATTCCTTGGTTAAATATCCTGTGTCACCAATTCTCAGTACAGTCCAAGGTTCAGAACAATTAATGTCTCAGAAGCAATTGCTTCAACCCAGATTGTAACGTTCAAAATGGAAGAATGAAAAGATATGCCTTAAGCTACCTTTTCCTAAATTATCACAGAATTCTTTCAAGCTTCATTATGTCCAACACTGAAGGCAAACTTATAAGATAGGCTGAAAGTCAGCAGAGGAGACAGTTTAACAACTGAAGCTTAGCATTACATAACCGTTTGAGCTGGAAGGGACCTTAAAAAGTCATCTAGTTCATCTCCACTGTGATGAACAGAGAGCTCTATAGCTCAGTCAGGCAGCTCTGAGCCCAGTCCAGCCTGACCTTGAATGTCTGCAGGGATGGAGCATCCACCACCATCCTGGGAAGCGTGTTCCATTGCTTCTCTATTGTTATCCTAAGAAACCAAGATATGATCTAAATCTCCTCTCTTTCAGTTTACAAACACTTCCCCTTATCTTGTCACAATAGACCCTTCTACAGAGTATGTCCCTTTCTTTCCCGTAGCTTCCCTTCAGATACTGAGTCCGCTGTCAGGTCACCTTGGAGCCCCTTCCCTTCATCAGGCTAAACAGCACCGGCTCTCTAAGCCTGTCCTCATATGGAGCACCTTTCATCACTTGGATCATTTTGGTGGCCCTCCTCTGGAGTCTTTCCAACATGTCCATGCCTCTCCTGTACTGAGAACTCCATATCTCAAAGCAGTACTCCAGATGAGGTCTCACCAGTGCACAGAAGAGGGGCAGGATCACCTCCCTCAATCTGCTGGTCTCGTTTCTTTTGATGCAGCCCAGGATATGATTGGTTTTCTGGGCTGCAAGGGCACATCCTGTTTATCATCCACTAGTCAAGTCCTTTTGGAAAGGTCAGTGCTCCATTCTTACATGACCCTACACGTACTGATAGTGAGAGTTTGCCAACATCCAGGTGCAAGACCTTGCACTTGGATTTGTTGAACCTCATAATGTTTACCTCGTCTCACTACTAGAGCTTGTCTAAGTCTCTCTGAACGGCATCGCATCTCTCACACAGGTCAACACAGCTTGGTTTCATCCACAAACTTCCTGAGGGTGCATTTGATCGCACTGTCAGTATCACTGATGAAGATATTACATAGATTCATAGATTGATTAGGTTGGAAAGGACCTACAAGATCATCTAGTCCAACCATCCTCACACCACCATCCCTACCCACCAAGCTACTAAATCAAATCCCTTAGCACCTCATCTAAACGCTTCCTGAACAGCGCTAGGGACGGTACCTAAACCACCTCCCTAGGCAGGCCATTCCAGTGCCTGACCACTCTCTCAGAGAAAAAATCTTTTCTCAAATCCAATCTAAATCTTCCCCAGCGCAACTTGTGGCCATTCCCTCTGTCCTGTCATTAGTTACCTGGGAGAAGAGGCCGACCCCCTCCTCACCACAGGCTCCCTTCAGGAAGTGGTAGAGTGCGATGAGGTCTCCTCTGAGCCTCCTTTTCTCCAGACTAAACAATCCCAGCTCCCTCAGCCGCTCCTCGTAAGACTTGTGCTCCAGACCCCTCACCAGTTTTGTTGCCCTTCTCTGAACACGCTCCAGGGCCTCAATGTCTCTCTTGTAGTGAGGGGTCCAAAACTGAACACAGTACTCAAGGTGCAGCTGCAACAGAGCTGAGTACAGGGGGATGATCACCTCCCTGCTTCTGCTGGCCACACTATTCCTAATACAGGCCAGGATGCCATTGGCCTTCTTGGCCACCTGGGCACACTGCCGGCTCGTGTTGAGCCGAGCATCAACCAACACCCCCAGGTCCTTTTCCTCTATGCACTCCTCAAGCCATTCTGCCCCAAGCCTATAGCATTGCATGGGGTTATTGTGGCCAAAGTGCAGGACCCGGCACTTAGCCTTATTGAACCTCATCCCATTGAGCTCAGCCCAGCTGTTCAGCCTATCCAGATCCCGCTGAAGGGCCTCCCTACCTCAGGCACATCGACACATCCTCCCAACTTGGTGTCATCTGCAAACTTACTGAGGGTACACTCAATCCCCTCATCCAGGTCATCAATAAAGATATTAAACAAGATAGGCCCCAATACCGACCCCTGGGGGACACCACTCGTGACAGGACGCCAGCTGGACTTAACTCCATTAACCACTACCCGCTGGGCACGGCCCTCTAGCCAATTCTCAACCCAGAGAAGAGTGAACCTGTCCACACCACGGGCTGCCAGTTTCCCCAGGAGAATACTGTGGGAGAGACCGTGTTGAAGGCTTTGCTGAAGTCCAGGTAGACTACATCGACAGCCTTCCCCTCATCTACCAGTCTGGCCACCCAGTCGTAGAAGGAGATGAGGTTGGACAAGCACAACCTGCCCTTTGTGAATCCATGCTGGCTGGGTCTGATCCCCTGGTTGCCATGCACGTGCTGTGTGATCTCACACAATTACACAATACTTGTTCCAGTACTGACCCCGAGGGACATCACTACCACTGATCTCCATCTGGACATCAAGCCATTGGCCACTACTTTCTTGCTAGGATCTTGCAAACAGTTCCTTGTCCATTGAACAGTCCACCCATCAATTCCACATCTTTCCAGTTTGGAGAGAAGAATGATGGAGGGGACTACGTCCAAGGCCTTAACAAAGTCTAGATACCCGATGACATTAGTAGCTCTTCTCTTGTCTGTTTATGCTGTTGTGCCACCATAGATGACCACTAGGTTGGTAAGACAGGACTTTCCCTAGCAAAGCCGTATTTGTTGTCTTATAACGCCCCTGCTCTCCTGCATGTGCTTTAGTAGATAAAATTCTACGATTTTCCCCAGCACAGATGCGAGACTGACAAACCAGAATTTCCTTGAGACATTCCTTCTACCCATCTTAAAAATGGATGTGACCTTAAAGTCCACAGTCTTCACTGATGCAACAGTCTTATTCTAAAACAATAAAACTCGGTACCAGATGGTCTTTAATGCAAGGTGAATGAAATCACATACTTCCAAACCCCTCCCCTCCAGATTCATTTCTTGAAACAGGGACAGGGACTGCATTTATGCAATCTGGGTATCAATTGAAATACATTAAGAGCATTGGAATAAAAAATTACAATGCAAAGTTCCATCACACACCCCTGGACTCACATATCCTGAACTTTTTTGCAGCAGTCTCATTTCAAGTGAAGAGATTAAGCTTGGATCCAAAACAGTCATCAGAAAACAGTGGAATACTCCTGAGATCTAAAGAGTTCTGAGCACAAACAATCTCAGGATAATAGTGTCCAATAACTAAGGTCTTCTCTAAGCGAATAGAATGATTAGAAAAATATAACCACTGTCTTAGCTGCATATCTGCCTTCAGAAGAAAGCATTCCCTCTGAGTCCCTAGAGGCTAGCATGTAGCTGTGATTTAAGCATCTACAGTCTGGAGAGAATTGGATATTCAGAACTTTCCCTATCAATCACACACAGACCCTTACTCAGTATGAAATAACATACTGCTTTTTCTTCACTAAATCTGTAAAGACTCTAAGCCCTTAGCTGGAAAGCTAGCCCACAGACACTGTCAATCTGTTAACAGTAGAGGCAGGGCTGGAAAAAGCAGGAATGCTGACACAACTCAGGATGCCCCATGACAAGAATGGGTTCCATATAATTGCACATCAGCAACGCTGTTTTGTTTTTGACTATGAGAATAAAATTTCTATTACCCAGGGAGGATCTTTTTAGTGTAAATTAATTAACTGAAGTAGGATGAACAACTTGTATTACTTCTGGTGTGGCTAGATGTACGTTGTGAATGCTAGCACTCTTGTATTCTACATATAGACACAACGACTCTACTATCTCTCAAAGTAATAAACTACCTCTGCCAAACACTCTGAACCATAATGAGACATTAAAGCACACAGGATCTAACTAGTTTAGACCTGGACTCTGTTAAGGACCCTAACAATGGGGTCTTCGGAGCACAGAAGTTAACAGCAGAAACACTGTGCTACTTGTGATAGAATGAAACTCTTCTGTATATAGTTTTGTCTTCTTGTATGTTCTCCTGACACAATCTAAGCTTTCAGTATGAAAAAAACATGAAAATGGCATTTATTAGGGTCAAATGTTTTTTGCACATAGGAGTTTTCATTTATGTAAAGTAGGAAAGTGTCAGTTAATAGCAACTTAAAAGAAATACCTGATGTCACACAAAACAGGCAAGTCTAAAAAGCCTGAGGACATTTTAAGAATGATGCAAATAAAGCATATCACAAAGACCATTTAGTAGTAATCCTAATTTACTGGTGTAACCTGCAGTAAGGGTCAGGAAAATTTATTCATTAGAATTACAGGAGGTAAGAGTCTCTTATAAATATTACAGAGCCATTAAAAAATGCCGGCAGTTTAAAACGGACTTAAATTGTATTTATTAATTATTAAGCATTACTCTAGTTCACTGATGTTTTTAACAGAATTAACTTTCTTCAACTGCATAATGTCACTGCTATCTATTTATAGACAACTCATCTTTCAGTACAGAAGTGCCTTTTCATGTTGGTATCAAAGCAGGTTTTCCCTTCGTAGCAAGACTTCTAATTTTAAATGAAAGTAATCCATTACTTGGTGAATGAAAGAGACAGAACTGGGGGTGCTTATGAATCTCATAGTAGTCCATGTGCTCATTCATAATACTATTGATAAAACAAATTCAGATTTATAGGATTTTTTCTTCCCTAAAGGAAGATCCTAAAGGATCTCATTTTAAAAGAGATCCGAATGAATAATGCCAAAAAAGTAACCTGTTGCTCGCTGCAAGTCTTTTCTCTTGACCCCTCTAAGCTATTGAAGTTAACCTTTTCCAAGGTCAAGAGCAGAGTCTATATTCAAGAATATTTAGTGGTGTTTTTTTTTGTGTTTTTGTTTTTTTTTCCTCCACAATTAAATGAAGAACCATGCTAGCTGCAAGTCTTATTCCTCTTAGTCCTAGCTGCTGTCAGTTCATATCTTCCCCCAAAACATTCCATCCTGCATTTCCCTTACGAAAAATATGATAACACACTCCCAAAAAAGTAGAGAACTCATCTTTCAAACAACCTCAAATAGAGTCTGAAAAAATGACTACCAGACAACCTGTAGATAGATGTTACCAAGAGACAGTAGATGCTAAATAGAAGTGCCATCTGCCTGAGCAAATGACAGTTTAAGTTCCTCACTATTCCTATGTGTTCAGAAGTAAGGATCGCAGCCTCACATACCACACTGATATCCATTCACAGCAGTTCAAAACATAGCCAACAAGTGTTACTTTGCAAAAAGAGCGAAAGCCTTCGAAAGAAAATCCTCATTCCAACACTGCAATTACAACAGCATTAATTTTAAAAGTTTCAAAGGTTTTCCATCATATTGCCTACGGTTCTTCTTCCCCCAAGAAATGTTACTACTTTCGAGAAAAAATCTATTAAGAAGTTACTGTGATTAAAGCAGATGAAAGTTTACAATTGACTCTCTGAGATAATTTATCTAAAACATAAAAATAGGAAAAAAAAAATCCAAGCAGAATACATCTGCGGTCCTACACAGAAGAGTTCATTCTTCAGAGGGAATAAATGCATGGCTGTCATGTAAGAAAGTGCACAAGAAAAATTCCTCTGGATTAGGTGCGTATCTGGAGGCTGAACTCTTTTTTCAGCGGAACACCACAAACAGCAACCTGAAAAGGGCAAAAATAACACAGTCTCTGCAACATAAGGCAGCAACCACATCTTCAAAAAAGCTGCCGGAGGTAAAGTCTCAGTTCTTTCAGCTTTATGCCATCTTCAGATAAACCAGTTTTCATTCTGACCTCAGCATTTGTTTGTGTCAGTTCTTCCAGTCCTATTTTTGGTTCAGTATTTTTGAACAGTGTCAGTGTCCTAGAGATTTCTGCCTGTTCAGTGCATTCTCTCTAGTGACTAGGTTTTTGTAGTGAAGAATCCTCTTCTCTGTGTACAAATCTAAGGTGTAACAGGACGTATTTTAAGTTAAACTCCTGGCTTTAACACTGTTATTCACACAAATTAAAAGTAAAATTGCCATTTAGTATTATAGAACTAAAGTGTTCTGGTCTCCTTATGGAGCAAAACAGAAAACTGACTGGGAAGCCCAACACAGCTTTATGTGCTTTCACGAGCCTCAACCAGCTAGTTTCAGGTTTTACAACTGAAGCAGATAATTGAATTTATAATCCAGTTCATGGCAGTAGTAGAAGAGTTGGTGAGCGTTTGATTTAGTAAATGTAAAATGCATGTAGAAACTCATGTCTAGACTTGTAGTTCATTACTACCAAAGCCTAAGCACTTATACCCATCATTTATCCAAAATAAGAAACAGAACTAGGCTGCCCTCTGTCAAGCAGTAAAACATTCTGAGATTCCTAATTTTATTAATACAGAAACCTTACCAGCAGTTGAAAATACCCCTCTCCCTTCTGTCTCCAGTAGCTATTTTGAAGGCTCCTACTTCCTTAGATCTCTGGTTGCGCCAGGCAGCAGAGCGTCCCAGCAGTTCCTTTCACAGGAAGGCTCAATTTGTCTGCTGGGGACCCCAATTCTTCCACTTCTGAATATGCACACACCAGAAAGTCTTTCTTCTACTCAGACAGAAACGCACATGGACAACAAAGCCTTAGAGAAAGCATGAAGACAGCGATACGCTTTCAACTTCCCATTAGCCACCATATTCTTCACATTTCTCATTCCTACCCAACAAGCTAGAAAAGACTGCAGTTGTCTAAAAGGCCTCTACCAGCTTGTGACAAGCTGTAGGTCACTATGGAGAGATTGGTCTCTCTTCTTTCAAATGTGGGAATGGTGTCAATGAGGCTTTGCATAACCCCAGAACCACACAGCTCCGGTATGGCCGCGATTATACTGAAACTGATGTTCTGCCACGCAGACTCAGAGGAAGTGTTTTCAGGCTGCTGAGATGAGGCAGCAGCCTGGAAGCATTCCCGCAGCAAACATAGAGGGCTAGAAAGGGACAGCTGCTCCTTCCTTAGAGTGAATAACGAAAGTGGTCCTTTAAAGCTAAGCATTTCTCACTTTTCTTTTTTAATTAAAACTCACTTATGGAGAAAATAAGAAGATTCTGGAGATATTTCCTTTTAAACCATTGAAAAGACAGGAGACTTATTCGGTCCATTTAGCCTTGAAAAGCAAACCATATTGCTCACCAAAAGAATACATAGAAGAACAAAACAGTGAAATTTTAGGCTCAGTATAATGTAATTAAGCTCTTAGAAATTCCAGTTTTTCATGACATCAGCGACCGATAGCACAGGTGAACATTTTAAGAACAATGTTTCCTGTAGTTCTCATGCTATTTCCAACATACACTAAAGGCAGAACAGACACAAACAAAAAAAGCAAAAACAGTCTTGGAAAAAACCCCTCTCACTTCACAGAAAGAACCAAAAGACTTGAAATCATCAACCCAGCACTCAATGGGTTATCATAAATTCTTCTCATACAAAACCCACAGCAGAACAGTTTGTGAAATACATAGGAAGTTTGCCTTTTCACATCTTTAGGATGATGAACAAGTGGCATATACTGAATGCTGGAGCAACTAGTACTTCATTTGCTTGCAGTCCTGCCTGAACTGTCCAAGTACAGCCAAACTGGATGAGCCTAGGAGACCTGATACTGAATGCATATTTCTGAAGCTATCATACAAAGCAGAATTAAACTCCATGATTTAATTCATCCTATCCTTCTACAGTGCTGCACTACTTTCTAAGATTATTCTAATCCTATCTAGCCAGAAGTAGTTTCAGTAGAAAGGGAAACCAGGCCACTTTGCCACAGATCTGTGTGGAGTTAAAACTGAATGGCAACACATATATATGAGGGCAGAACATTATGTAGGAGTTTGTGACAAATTGAGACAAGTTCGCCTTTCCAGCAGGAAGACTCAGGTCAGAATCCATGAATCTCATCATTAACATCATACGTATCACAACGTAGAAGGACTTGTTCAATGCTACGCAAATTGCTCATTAAGCAAGATACTGATGACAGAGTCATTACAATTACTTCAGTAACTCCTATGATAACTGATGACCTGAAGTGATAATGTTTAAATACAATTATGCACAAAGCTACAATGTTGCTGCAACAATTAAAACACAACGCCTGTAAGGAAGGAGAAATTAAAGTAGTTTGATAAGCAACCTATTTCAAACCACAAATGCCTCCCCTTGTAGTTAGTACATGTTTATGTGACCTGTCCAACACAAACAAAACTGGAAAAGCTTCCAGAGGATCCATGCTAGCTCAGCGTAACTGTTCTACTAAAGCAGAATATATCTGTATGCTATAAAACAGAATTAAATATGTTTGTGAGCTGAGAAATGTAATGATCTCCCCCCAGCGCAAGCAAAAATAACCTATGTCTCTTTTAGGCAACATACAAAGGGGTGGAATGCCTTACCAAGTATTCCATTTGAAAACTGGCATGGAAAAAATTCATAATGATATACTGCATCCATGAGATTGCCGTAACTAATAAAGCAATAGAGTTCATTCAGAATTTCCAGCAATTATTTTTCACTTACTGCAAAATATCAGTTTTCATCATAAAAAGAAACTGGAGCATTCTCAAATGCTTCTAGCAACATTCAAGTAGCTCAAGTGCTTCTTTGTTTTTTTGTTTTCCATTTTAGCCTTCCCTCCCCAAAGCCACTGCTCTATTTCGCTTTTATTTTCTTTTATTTTTACTTAATTCCATCTTTAATGGGATATATGAGAATTGTTATAGAGTATCTGGATCGCTGCACGCCTAAAACCAGGAAGCCCTGAAAACCTAGATCCTTCCATCACAATTTTAGACTGCCCTCACGCTGTAGAGCAAGATACAAAAAAGATAAACATGCAAATGTGCTGACACTATTAGAACAATGCACAAAAAAGGTAGGAAAACTGGTGTGAAAGCACACCTATATGAAGCTCTAGGAAAGAATATCATTTCATCTACTTCTAGCCTTCCATGTTTCCAAACAGACCATCCACGTTTATGTCTTTGCCTGCAGCTGCAAACATGCTCTTGTGCTGCATCTAAATCTCTTAATCCCTCTTTCAGAGGAGAGAGGTCACAAACACCGTGCCACATTTGTTGTACAGTGCTTGCTCCTCTGATAGATGGCCTCTATTAAGCAATCTGCATCTCTTCTATTGCTTCTGTACACTTCCTCGATTTGTTTCTGCACAGTCAGACTGCACATTTTGCTCCTTCAGGGCAGCTACTATTTTGTCTTTTAACTACGTCATCTGGCAGAGAACAAGAAATGGATTTCTCATTAGACTCATCATTAAAACTATCATACACTTCTTATCAGAGAAGGGAGCATTCTTAAAAACGATGCAGGTGTCCAGTGACTAGGACAGCTTATTCCCCTACTTTTAAACAGTGTTCAGCCTTTAGGAACATAGGTCCTAAGAACACAGACTCTCAGCTTACATCTGCTTCTAAATAAATTTCATTAAGGACAACATGAGAAACTGAACTTCGAGAAAAGTTTTCACTTCAGTGACTGATAGAAAACAAATGAACAAAACAATCCTTAGCCTTAGTTCTTCAACTGCAGGCTTGCTGCTTACTCATAGCTAACAGGTTAAGACTTCTTTTCTGTTATAAATTAAATAACAACTTGGTCATACTTTTTTCCAGGAATTCTATTCAGCGTCACGGTTCACATCTCTGTGTTATGTGTGATGCTGACTGAAAACGTGAACTGTGTGAACTGCTGTGAAAAGGTGACAGAAAGCATTGAATTGTTTAGGCTTGGGATGTGGGAGAACACTCGACTGTGATAAACAGTGAGCAAGAAAAGTTGCTCCAGAAGCTTTCCGATGCTCAGAGAGAATCAACACTATAAGATGTAGATCTTTGGTAAACACTGAATTGTGAATTAAAATTTACAGCTTTCTAGAAATTTCTGGCAAGCTATTCTCCCTCTTCACAAGGGACTACAAAAACTCCAACAGCACACAGCAATTTCTCCCTCTGGAGCATACAGGTAACGGAACCACTTCCACCTGTAAGTTTAGGGACAGAATTTGAGCCTTCACAAACATTTTACCTTCTAACGGTTTGCAATATCTACTGAGAGCTACTGAAGTGAAGACATTCACGCTTTCATTATGCATAAATAAAGATTTTTTTAATCTTACTTAATCTGAACGAATATATAGTGAAGATTCTTTTTCCATTTTTCTCCAGAGCTAGCAAGTAGCAAAGTCCCTTCTAGACCTTGATAAATATTTGAATCAGGCAGCTACCTGTTGGCTACATGCTACCCGTGGCCAAATTTCCATACATTTCATACCAGAAAATACAAGCATGCAATGTTTAACTTCCTATTTCTCAGATATTTTGAATCATAAGGAACGGAAGTCTCCTAGTTACAGTATAAACTGTCCATTTACACAGTGTTTCTAGGCTACCCCAGCACTGACTGCTCAGTAGATGCTCTGGACAATCCATTTTTTAAATTATTATTATTTTAATGTTTTCATACCTCAATAAATAACTAATTTTCTGGCAGTATACTTAACTAAATACCAGACCTGAAGCTCCAGGTTCAAGCTCCAGTCAACAAAAATGAGACTGAATAGGAAATTTATTATATTTCTACTTAAATGGGAGCTTACAGATCAAGTATTTTCAGTTTTGTGGTGACCTTAAACAGTACACTATATTTTCTATTATAATTAGCTCCCGCACCCTAAGGCGTGACTGTTCTTGTCACAGCAAGCAGCTACTCATATACAGTATTTCCAGTAATGATTACTCAACTTTAGCTCTGTAGCATTAAATTAAAAGTACACGAAATTCCTAATTAAAGTTTCTTCAATGTAAATCTACATTTCAACATTCAGTATAAATTAAAAACCGCATTAAAAAATGATTTTTAACTGGTTTCATCTTCAACTTGCAGTAAAGTATCAATTTCAGAAGCATTCTCTTATATTCTTTTATTTCTGTTTTATTAATGTTACTTCAGGATATATCAAGAAACCAAACTTGCAAAACCAAAAAGAGATGCATCTTTCTAGAAAGAAAGGTATATAGCAATATCCAACAACTAGTCGTGACCTTTTAAGGTTTATGAACATCAACTATCTGAAGAGTCACAAAAAGTTTAAAAAGTAAAATACTATGAGAAAGCTTAAAAAAATAAAGAAATAAAAAAGAGAAGTTTTGCAAGTATGGTTTACACACATACACACACATGCACAAAAGGTCAAGCCTGTTGAGTCATACATGAATTTCAATTGGTGGCTACAGAATCATGTTTAATCTTGTACTTTTTAGCACCACTAACATTGAATTCTTTTCCAGACAGTACCATCACTTCAACATTTGTTGATAAAGTGTATGATGTTACTTTCCTTGCTAAGGACAGCCTGGACTCAGCTTTATCCTTTTATGTAAAATAAACCGAGGGGGGAGGGGGAAAAAAAAAAAAAAAAAAAAAAAAAACTCTCTACATATTATGGAGCACTGAGAGATAACACCTGTTCTCTGTTTTCTATGTAAGAGGACAAAAAGCAGCTCCCTGCCCAGCCACCTTCAATTAATTGCTCACCAGCTGTAGTTTAGGTAAGATTTTTCTTCTGTACTTTCATGTTAATTTAAGATTAACTGGCATGTCGTTCTCCAACAGCATAACATACTTAATACTTAAGGACCATTTTTATTGTACAGCATCATGGGGAGTATTTACATGACTCATTACACAGTCAGAGAGCAAAAGTTAAGTAAATCCACAGTGTTTAACATAAATCCTAAGGTTGGGGGTTAAAGGGGGCAGCTTCACTACTGTGAGCTATTCATTTCTGTTTGTAAGCTGTTTGCTTCCGAAGGCCAATATTTAGGAGCACACATCAAAATTCAGCCTCAGTTTGGTTTAACCAACACAAGAATCGATCATCTCAGAAACTTGCTTAAAACTTACTGAAGTGGAAGCTCAAGTAACAAAGCTTTTGTTTTACAACACACAGTTTCTTACCCTCTAACAAAGCATTATATTTTTTATACTAGAGACTCAAAAATATTTTTAAGAATTGGCAAGATTTTTTTCTTCAGTTAGGACCACTTCTTAACTAAATTGCAGCTTTCCTTGGAAATCGGTTTTCCAGCAACTCTACGTGAATCAGGCACAAAATATATTGCACACTGTGCTACAACACACTTCTGAAACACAAATACACCCCTTCACCATAAAAAATAGATTAACAAACAAAAAATACGCAATTATTTACTTATCTCTCCCCGTTTTATTGCTTTTCTTTTGGAGCAAAGTATCACATAGACTGTGACTTCACAGTTTGCGCCTTCCACTGAACAGTTCAGCCAGGTCCATGAAATCAGTGATGCTTTAATTACCAACATGTGTGAGCTGCAGATCAGCCAAAGGACTTGGAAACTTCTAGAACCTGTTGCAAACCAGTAACAAAAAGGTTCATATGTAAAATTAATTAATTTCTGAGCTTTTACTAGCCTTAATAATTATCAACTCATGAAAAAATATTGCATAAGATCCAAATTCTTTGATGGCTGTCAAGAGAAAACTGTTTTCAAAGTATTTTTCAATGTGCATAGAACTATCACTAAATCATTAATGACCTTTTTAGTAAAAATGCTTCTTATGATTTTTTCTAAATGTACATACCTCAAGAGTGCCAAAAACATACAGAAAGAGCCTTTCCTAAGAAAGCATGTCTCACAAAAAGAAAGGGGGGGTGGAAGAGGGTTGGAAAGAGGAATATATAACTTCTGCTTTGTGTTTAATAAAATTTCAAGCAAGTCTATTACTAAAATTCTTCATCTTATATTACAAATAAAGGTCCTCTTGTGTTATCATATTTTGCCAGACTTCAACATTTCAAAGCAAATCAATTTGTGAATTAAGTTCTTGAAACAGATACTTTTCATGTCTAGAAATAGAACAAAATGAAAAACTGAACTGAAGTACCCAATCGCAAAAGATCTGTTAACAATTCTTTTCAGAAAACCCAGTTCTCAAGAGGCTACAATTATCACAGCGTGACATTTCTTGGGAAATAATTTAGTCCTAGATGGCTTTCAGTTGTACAGGGTTTTTTTTTTGTTTGTTTGTTTGTTTTTGTTTGTTTGGGTTTTTTCCTTTCTTTCAATGAATAATTACTGTGGCCATTTCTGCATGGAGGAAAGTCACCTCACAGCTCACACTGCTCTCAACAATCTGAAATGAGAGAGGGCTGAAGGCAAGGTCTGGATTACGCTCATCCCTGTTTTCCTGATGCTGGAACTAAAAAGTTCACATTTACACACTATCATAAAATCTAATAATAAAATTTAGGAATAGATGGATATCACTGCGAGCTTTGAAGACCTATCTGCAGCTTATGTCACTGCAACCGTCTGGTTTTAGAGCAGCTCTTCTAAGCTAATTAAATGATTTTATTTTTTTCATGCATTCATATACTCTCTCAAAATATTAATGCCAGGCATGCAAAGCAGCCATTGTTTGGGGAAGAAATGCTTGCTGATGCTTTATTTCACGGCTTGAATCAAAATTCACTAGAGACAAGTCATTGTGCATCGGTGTCCTAAATCACCACAGAGAGCATGGCAAGGCTTTCCTGATGCATGTTGTTAAAACGGCTCATATAGAGTTCTGCAAAGGGCAGAAATAATAACAGTTGATTTCATGTTGCTTGTGACTGGTGGAAACTTAAAATGAACCGACATATTAATGGGGCCATGCAACATTTTCCATGTTTCCAAAAGTTCCCATTTTGCAGTTTTTCTTTATCCTTTCTCACTTGAGAGTTTTGCCAGACAGTCTTTAGAGACAGTGCAGTTTTGGAAGAGTGGCACATAGTAAATGCCAGAAACAGTTCTCATCGTCTATGCTTATCTTCACATTAAGAGAGAATGAAAGAATTCAGAATATTAGCTGTTTCCATTGCTTAACTGTTGTACTTCCTTACAGTTTTTCTAACAATCTGGGTTTGGAACATGTGACAGGTTTAAAGAAGTACCATTTCTAGTAACTTCCCCAGCTCAGATCTTTCCTGTGCCCTGCAGATAACTTAATCCACCTCATACAAAATTTTCAAGCTTTTTTTTTTTTTTTTTTTTTTTTTTTTATATGCAATAGATATGAAGCCATTTTTCCTCATTATTTTCTCTTGAATCTTAAGTGCACTTGGCAAGAACTCAAAGCATCAGCAGCAGGCTGCTGATGTTTCATGTACTGGCAGAGAAGGTGAAGGCTGAATCACTCTAACACTTAGGAATCAATTTGGAATAGCTCTTACAGGTTTGGAAAAAGCTCCTCACTCTCCCAGCTACAGAAACGTTACACCACACCACTATAGGCTGGGAGAGTTGCGACACAGAATTTACCAAGAAAGCTATTGTACTTTGTTGTACACTCTATTCCCTGAACCTTGGCAACGAAGGAGGAGTTGAACCTCTTTGTGGGAGGTTGATCACTGAATTGTGCACCTGGCACGCACAAGGCCTTTCTGTTCTTCGCTGTTCTTTGCTGTGGGTATCAGAAGTGAATGAAGTAAGGGAAGGTGGATTGTTCTGATACTGTTTCCCAGCGGATAAACGCTGAGCTGGGGCACTCTTTCCTGGCTTCAGATTGACCTTGAGCTATCTTTTGAATTCTGGAAGCAGTTTATTTATATTCAGAGCCCTCAAAATAAATACTACCTCATTTTCAACTGTCTCCGATCAACTACATCTCTGTTTCTGTAACAAAGCAGTAAGCTCCCGGTTCTGCACAGACCCGCACTTCTAGCTCAGGGGCTTTACAGAATCCCCTGAACACCATCTTCCTTCCCCCACAGGGCTGGTGCTGCAGCAGCAGCTTATAGCCTGCAACCCCCAGTCAAGTCCCCTTCTCCCTCTCCTGCCTGAGCTCAACCTGTGGTCTTTTCTAGGGGCTTGTCCTAACATCAAACTGCCTGGTCTCAGCCAGCTGAGAGAAGAGCTCTGCCTAGCTCACTTAGTGGGGTTTCTACTCACAGGCCTGAACAAAAAACAAGCAGTTCAGTGTGCTTTAAATAACACGTAACAATGTCAATCTATTAGTTAAGGACCTAAAAGCTAGGGGGCATTCACGTGCAATTCAGAGCACTAAAAAAAAAGGGCTCCAGCCATAGAGGAAAAGAATCTCAAAAAACCAACACAGAATTCACAGTGTTCTTTCTCAAAAGACAGAAAAATACTATTTAGCACCTGCTAACTACAACAGGGAAATGCTTGGTAGACACTGAGTTATTATAGGAAAAAAAAAAAAAAAACAACAAAAACCAAAAAAAAACACTTCATTCTATAAAGAAGCTACCTGCAAAATTCATATCTGTCTGAGAGTTTTACTTTTTAGGTATAGTAAATAAAATCATTTTAAACACAGGCTTTCTAATTTTTTTATTGAGTTTTTATTTGCCTATCATTCATTTTGTCTGAGAAATATAGTAGGGAGAATGCAATATGAAAAATGAGCCCTTCTCACACATTCGTGTTTTACACAGCTGGACACTCAAAACTGATGGTTTCAATTGCGACTTGTGAACTACCACACCATAAAAAACTGAGTTATACCAAGAGCATTCACTCACTTTTCTTAGTTAGACATGGACAGCTCCATTCAAATGTTGCTCATTGCTCCTTATGATTCAGAATTGTCAGCTAGGAATACACTCATAAAAAGGGTGCTGCAAAGCTACTCCATACCTAGGGCCACAGTCACCTGCAGAAGGTGGTGACATTCAGCTACTACGGATTGCCTCATCACCCACAATCCCCTACATTTCCTTTAAGTCTAGTTGTGAACAACATGGATGTAAAAAGTAGTTCAGTTGTCCCATTAAAAACAAGGTTTCATGGTCTATAATTTCTTTTTTGAGGTAATGTATGCTCCAGTGTTGCATTAAAGGCATTCAGCCTTCACTCTGCTGTACTTTTTGGGGGAGTTTTTTTTTGTTTGTTTGTTTATTTTTGTTTGTGAATTGAACAGGGCTAATAAGAGAGCATTTATTCAGGACAAAATTTTGAACAACAGCTCAGAAACGGATCCTGGTATATTCCCTTCTAGAAGGTAGGGCATCCCCATCCAGCTGACAAGAATGCCTGCCTACAAGCAACAGAACTGTTTCACTTGTAAAGTTTTCTGTGTTCTTCCAAGTACACCCAGCATATAACATGGCAAAAACAGAACTGCTGAGATGGCCAGAGTTGTTGATTATAATAATACCTTTACTGACTATGCTAATCAGGTCCCAGCCATCCAGTGACTAATCTTTGTTTCAATATTTTTTCTCTACAAAAATTTACAGTAAAATAATAATAATAACTAAATCTGAAGCCTGTTGTTACTAGCTTCCTTCTCTAGCTGGGTTTTAGATTATGGCTGTGTCATTAAACAAGTTGGCATAGCTCAAAAGTAAAAAAAGAAAAAAGAGGGAGAGAGGAAAATGAAAACAAATACTGCTTACCCAACAAAAATCTCTTACTGAATCTCTCTGTGTGTCACAGAAGCCTATGTAGTGAGAGTATCTTGTGCAGCATAATAAAAGCATTGAGTTATTTTAATGCCTAGTGTTGAGTCACAAAAAAAAAAAAAATATGTTGAGTGTCTGGTCAGCTCTGTCTGCAAGGCATGGCATAGTCTCTGATCCCCCCTATTTTGTCCCGGACTATTGTGCACTCCACACTGCTTTGTTAGCTTTGATCAAGATATTGAAGAACTGGAAATAAAAGAGGCTGTGTCAGCCTGACTTCTCATTCAACTATCACCTGCAATACAGATTGGTAATGAGGCATAAGGCTCTTCATCCTTAAATAGTCTTCTAGGGATAAATTACATGAATGTCAAGTGGTTTCCTCGTAGGTACTGAGAGTTCCCACTGCTGGACAGCCTGCTCAGACCTCCAATTAATTATGTCTGTTCATCTGAGACTACAGAGTGTTGTGCCATGGACACAGAGAGGAAGTTTTATTGGCGGGAAAAGAGCTAGGGCATTTCCTAGCGGGGCTACGTAGATGTCCTCAGGCAGCATCCATAGGTGCTGGAAGCAGCATAATGCTGCACATTACATTAGAGATAGAAACAATTCTGAGAATTCCACTGTGAAAAGATAAATCATAGGAAAAAATGACCTATTCCTTGATGTCCTCCCCTTTCCTCAAGGTAAAGAAAGATGTTCTTCTTGCATGTCATTCAGTCGTCTGTTTTTAAATTCTATTTTGACATTTAGAATCATAACAATAAAATAGATTTTTATCTTGAAATCCAATCAGTTTTCTGCATTAAAGTATGCAAATGTATCTGTTTACACTGTCACACAATGTTAGGGAAGTTAGAAAATGTTAATAACTTCCAATCAGTTGTAATTGATATTATCACTTTTTTATCATCTTGCATAAAAATTGCTCTGCATCAGAAAAAGCAGATGAGTATAATTACTTTAGACAAGATAAGAGGAATATACTCTTTTTAAACTCCCACAAGATGAATCAGTAAGATTTTTGACTTACACTTGAACAAATGTATTGGCCTCTTTTCCCCCATTAACAAAATATGAATTTAAAAATCCTTAACTTGAGATAGATTTCTATCATTGCAGATGATTATCCTGTAAAAGCAAATAAAAGGAACTGGATTGGTGAATAACCCTAAAAACAAAGGGGGGGGGGAAAAGCTTTTTAAGTATTATTATATCATTTGCCTAATAATGTTTCTATATGGAAAGTGTTACACTTAAAATATATTTGAAGATGAATAGCGTGATATAAACAGAACTATAGAGAGGAATCCTGACATCTTCCATGGTATCCCACAGAAAAGTCTTGAAAAGCTCATTTCTGAAAAGCATTTCAACAGAAAATAAACATAATAGTGACACTGGTTTAGCAAAGGCAGCACAAAGAACAAAAACCTGGGTTACTGAGAAGCTTTGTGAACCTGTATAACACTACAGATTTCACAGAATCTTCTTGAAAAGGTGACGAATACCAAGTCTGTCACCATGCAAACTCTGTGACATATGGCTAATAGATTGTTGGTAAATATTTCATACAATGAAACATTACTCTCTGTCACAAAACCTCTAGTATTACAAAGAGGCAAAGGAACAGCAGCAAAGCACGTGCTCCTTTTTACAGTGGTGTCGTGTTTCAGGTTGACTGTGCCTACAGACCAAGTTTAAAACTCAGGCTGTTACCGCAGTGTAATATAACTCAGCAGAAGGGGCCTCTGTAGATTTGCCTTTTAGTTAAACCTAGCTTCCATGGTTCAACAGCTTGACAGCACTGTCTAAGTATAATGTTTTGCTGGAACATCTGTCCTTCAAGGTGCTACTATTCCTACTCTAAAATCTTTAGAGTAAAGCCATTAGAGTTTGGGTGAATGCTGTATTTTTACTTTCTGCTATTATGTTCTACTTTGCAGCAGGTGTAAGATGGATGTGTGGGACAGAAGTCGCGTATCTAAGTTCACAAATATTTGCAAAACACCTGAACTCATCAGTCACAACTGCTTATGTGATAGAGGGCTCAATTTTATATCGGACAAATTATTTTCTTTTAGAGTTCTGACTTAAACTCAGAATTACTAGTAAAAACAGCTCTGGCAACTTCAGCACCAGTGGAATTTCACCAGCAGAAAATAGCATATTTGGAAGATCCACTGATAACTGTTACGAATTGCCGGAATGCCAGATGCCCTCATTCAGGTAACCATGCCAGAGTTATGTGCAATATTGCCGGTATGGCCAATCCAAATCCTAAAATCCTGGATACATTTAAAAGCTGCTACTTTTAAGAATAATTAATGTTAAATGATTTTTTTCTCCTATTTTTCACATATGTTCTGTCACACTCATTTCAATGTATTCTAATTGAGCATCAAAAATCTTCAAGTATAATTTCTTCAGCCAAAACCAAAACATAAATGTAACTTCCAGAGGTTTTAAGACACCAAGTTCCCTGCCAGAAAGTTGAAGATTGTTTGAACATCGAAAGATACAAGATCCACTACAAGGACTGACAATTGTCCACTTTGTACATTGAAAGCACATGCCTGCCAAGTTCCTGTGATGGAATTAATCAGCCATCAGAAATGTTTGTCTTAGCCCATTTGCTGATGCAAATGATGTAGTTGATACTACTCCATTTCCCTCTAGAAGCAGTAACTTGCTGCTGTACAGATTCACAACAGATAATTTAGCACTTGAATGGGTGCATGTCAATGAATAAGCTGGAAAAATTAGTTTTACTGCCTGGCTAATAACAGGCAGGGTCAGTGCCCCCATCTGAAAAGCTGTTAATGAATAATAGCACTTTTTTCCAAATTAAATTAAAACAAATGACCTCACAGTTATTATCATCATGATAGATTAAACAGATCTGAAATGTTTAAAATCTCCTCGTTCAGCAGAGAGATTTTTTTTTAATTTTTTCATTAAAAAACAGACCAACAAAACAGCGTCAACCAACCAAGCAAAATCCAGCCTTGTTCTACATAAATTCACCCTGCAAGGCAACAGCATTCACAGGAAAGTCATATCCCACAGCTGTGATTATTCCCCTTAGTGGGGTATTAGAATCCTCTAACACTCTCCCAGTGTTAACTTGCTGAAAGTTAATTTCTCATCAGCTTGCTTACTTTAGTGCTTCATAATTCATAACCAGGATTTCCACCAAACAAACAACAAACACATACACACTACTGAATAATATCCTGGCAACCATTCAGATTATAGTAATGGCATCTTGAACATTTATTATTTAAGTTTATTTAATTCCTTCCACAATAAAGAGAGTAACTATACTTCATCATAATATGTTCCATTACCCAATCACATATCAAGAAGACACGAAGAAGCCATTCTAGAACAGTATCTGCTATAGCATTTAAGTTCTGCAGCTGTTAAAGCTGATACTGAACACACATACAGCCCACTAGGTGGCATAAAGCAATAAATACCATGATAAAGCCATAATGAAAGCACTACTTTTTGTTGCGAGGTTTATGACAAAAAAATAACACCACAACAACATAAATGTATGTTTACTAAGCATTAATAGTTTGATGCCCTCCCTATACAATTTACTATAAAGGGGAATATTGAAGACACAAGCTTATGGAAAAAAAGTCAGGAAATCTTAAATACTGAACGCCATAAATATAATCCTAACTCTGCTCTGAGATTTTACATATTGCATGACTATTATTACATGATCACAAACTTCTATAAATAATATCATGATTATCTATACTTTCATATGTAGCTTTCTTCTTGAAAAGAAATGAGAAAAAGGGAAGAGGAAAAATAATCATCTCCCACTTATTTTCAATATTCAGAGTTACTGTGCTTCATCTCCACTGATGACCGTTAACAAGACATTCTCTTTAAGAACGAGACCTGCCCTGGAAAATTTCACCTGGAAAACTGAGTGCTTGGATGAATTATGGGTGCTTGTAAAACATGCATGTTTTTAATCGCACCAGTCACAAGTACTACAACCTTAACAAGAAGGCACATTGCATGTTCCCTGCATATGAAAGAATACTATTTATCTCTTCCTCCCAGCTCTGTATTTGCAAAGCACAATGCAAACACTGCACTATTTTTTTTTACAATCCTTTCCCTAGATTGGTATGTGTTCCCTACCTCACATACATGAAAACTGAAACAATGAATAGTTAAGTTTCTTGATTCATGTTCAGACAACAGAAGATGAGAGAATTACAATAGAGGAATCTTGTACTCAACTATCCGTCTTTATGTCAGGCATACTGCAGACTTCACTCTTCTCCCAGAGAAGACAATAAACACGCCTTGGATGTTTTGGAAAGCCTGACTGTAAACTCACAAAGGACGTTTGTATCTTCAAGTTTGCTCTACACACATTGCTTTCTTCTAATATTCAAGAATACATGCATTCAGCTTCTATATTCTAAGCATCTCACTGTGCAGCTTCTGTACTTACCTGTACTTTTGTAATTCGAATAAAGAATGAAGGGACAGTCCCACTGAACACTGTCAGGTAGTGCAGCAACAAGGGGAGGTCCCCTCTTTTTCTCTCAGTGGGCACCAGTGACAAAAAAGCTGTCTTTTTTCCCTGACATCGTGTGTTTACACACACAGGGAACATCCCACCTTTTCTCTAGCTGAACAGTCCCAGCTCCCTCTGGCTCTCCCCATGTGACAGGCATCCCAGTCCATTACATCATCTTTATGACCCATCAAGGACTCACTCATTCCTATCTCTGGTTTGAAGCCCAGAAGTGAACCCAGAACTCCAGTTGTGCCACACCAATGTGGAATAAAGAAAAAGAACCATCTCACCAAGCCTGTTGGTGGTGCTCTTCCTAATTCTGGGCTTCTTTGCTGCAAGGAAACACTGCTGGCTAATGACATCGATGATCGATGCCTGCTTAAGCTCTTCAAAGTCTTTTACTGCAGAGCTGCTCTCCAGCTGGTTGGCTCCTAGTCTGTGCAGGTGTATGGTGTTGTTTTGGTGCAGGACTTTGCATTGCCCTTAACTGAACTTCATGAGATTCCTATTCATGCTACTCTTATCCAGCCTGCTAAAGTCCCTCTCATCAGCACCAATTCCAGCTGCTTTATCAAGCATTTACACCAGTTTTCTAACATCTGCAAACTTGACGAGAGTGCACTCTGTTCCCTCATCAGTGTTATTAGTGAAGATGTTAAACATTACAGACCCTATTATCTAGTTCTGGGTGCACAGGAAAAAATCAGGAAACATTTACAGTCCAGAAGATGCCATCTGCAGACATCGGGGAGAAGCCTTCCACATGAAGGAATGCGATGAAGCAGGCCATTTCTCCTCAGTGTAACATTTCCTGGTATGTTCTCTCCAGCTTTTTAACTAGGCTGTTCAACAAACGGAAACTTATCTCTCCATGATAGCCAAGAGACTCCAGCGTTACATGTTCGTTATTGGTCACAGCCAAATTATTACCTGATCTCAGATAGAAAGCAGAAGAGTCTAACAAAGTATCTTCTATGCCTTTGTTTCTTCTGCAATCACATTTCTAGCTTAGCAGATGTAGGAATGTATTCCATGTTGTCCTTTGCTGCTATTTAATTAGCTGTTCCACATACTCTGGAAAGTCACTGCCTGCATGCTTGCTCTGCATGCTTTCAGATGCTTACCTAATATTGAAGTGCTCTTTAGCAGGTTATATAAGACATTTCAGCAAAGGGATACTGAAGATGTGACAACAACATGTTCATCCTTGTGGAGGATGAGTCAGATGTCATACCTTTGTATTCATCATTCAGGCTTAGTTTGGGTTTAGTTGTTATAAATGCCCCAGTCACTGGGTTAACTTATTTTTCTCAGTACTTTCTTCATGTGCACATACACAACTTCAAAATGAATTTGAGCTTCTGAGAAGTGTCATTCTTTGACAAATGAAATTAAAGCCTGTTTGAAATTTCTTGTTTCTGGGCCATAAACATTCCTTAGCTAATTATTATTACAAAAAATAATAATAATAATAATATATGGCCGAGCTGTCCTTGTTCTTCTAATGTGTTGACCTCATAGGTTGTGCCTAGAAAGTAAACTACTTTCATGGCCTTCATGACTGCTATCCATAAACTAGTCCTGTTACGAGCAGCAGTGGGACAGCTAGTTATGAAACCTAAAAATATCCCAGTGCATACATATTTTTTTCCTTCTAGTAAAACTTTAAAACAAAAGATGCTTTAGAGCTGATTGAATGTAAGGAACAAAGTAGATGTTACTATAGTTAATTGTTTTAATCTTTACTGAGAAATACATTATCTCATTAAAATCCTATTGTAATTCTAGATGATTCCCCTTCTGTCTGTAATGATATCCCACAATAGCCTGAGGTTCCTTCAAGGATTTGTTCTGATTTGATTGTATATTTTAATGCTTAAGCAGCAGGCTCACTCATTAGTGGAAAAAGACATTTGGCATTACAACTTGAACATTCAGATTCACTGTAATATGACTTGCATTCTGAATTTGCAACACTAGAAACCTGAAAATGATTTTTGAGCTTTCTTATTAAAGATAAGTTATGTGGGAAAGTCAAAAGCTTATTAAATTTGATCATTTGTATGCTATGCTAATCAGTAATGTGTCACAAAAGAAGAGAGAATGTGAGAGGATGCCAGTATTTCTCTGTCTCTTTATAAAAAATGAGAACCAGTGATACAATCAAAAAAGTACCCGTAAAGTCAGGTGTCCACTAAACACACATGGCTCCCACAAAAGAAAAGGTTTTGTTCTCTTTCTAAACAGAGTATCTTTAAATATATGCTCATGGCTTTGTTAACTTTAGCAAGAACAGTAGAGCTGGTCATAAAATAGAATTCCAATTCAGAGTCAGAAATACTGAAATCTTTTTAAATCCCATTAAAAGAAAGTAAGTTGCTTCATTAGAGAAAAAAATCAGTCCTAAAAGGACTTTTAAGAAATGTACCTAAAGCTCCTGAAAGAAGCCAACTGAGAGAAACTGTGCACTGGGAAGGCTGGAGTCTGAGACAGCTGAAGACAGCGACAACTCCCTGAAACCTCATTATCATACAGCAATTTTTATGAGGTATTCTATGCAGTTAGGGATGTTCCTTAGGTATTTTTTTAAAGCCTTTAAGAAAAAATTACCCAAATCAATATCCAAAGTCAAGAGAAGTTGACAATATATAAGCATTCTGACCTCTCTAAGCGACTTTCCTGCATTGTATAATCCTCATAGGTAACATACCTCTTTACTTCAACATGCTTACTAATACTACTTCATGAGGTCCATCATAAGCCAAAATTTCTGATTTCCTTCAGTGGTTGCAATGGAATTAAGTATTAATGAAGTATATATTGACAAGAGAGAAACAACAGAAATTGTTAACAAGCCCAGTGCAGCAAAGATGGGCAGCATGTACAAACAACATCAAACAGGAAAGACTTCAAATACAATGCATCACCTCTCCAGCTCCATCTGATTCATATTTATCAGTAAATCCATGCATCCTTAAGTGATGTAAAATAAAAGTGTTCTATGCAGGCTATTGATACTGGTTTCATAAAAGATCAGGCCCACAGCCTTAGTAGTTCTGTCTTTGACATAGAGATGCGATATAAGCACACATGCTCATACAAATAAACCATGCCAGCAATAATAAATTAATACTATCCATTTTTCATAGGTTTTCTGAGCTGAAAATATATTGAACAGTGTGGAAGTACTCCATTTTTCTCATATTTAAGATTTTGTAAACACAAATACTAGTGAACCTATGCATGACATATTATAACATTTGATATTGAGCATTTAACTACTCTGACAATTGAAGAAGTGACAGCTAGACAACAAGGTAACAATTACCATGAATACTGAACTCCAATAAATAACTTGAAAATATTTTAAAATACACATCACAGTTATGGGGGTGCGTTCTTTCACATTCTCCATATTGACGAGGGCTGAAACTGATTTGTGTTCAAGAGGCAAGAGATGTACTTGAAATACACAGGCTCATTACCAACTCTTGCTTTCCATGGTAGGACACTGATCCCACATGTCTGAAAGACATAACTGAAACTATACTGTAATTCAGCATAGGCACTGATGAGTTAAAAATGCATGACTTATATTGCAACACATTACTAAGCCAGTACCACAATAAACACGGTGATTCAGGCACAAAAACATTTTTCTGAGATACCTGTTGGACAGTGCCAGTATAAGAACATAAAAACGGTTCTTATAAAATAGATAACAGTTATTTGATCTCAGTGACACTGGCCAAAAATAAAGCAGTACAAAGGACTGCTGGGAAGCAGAAGATGCATTATAGTTCAACAGAGCCCATTTGTATCTATCGTGTAGATGGACTACTTGCAATCAAACATTAGGTTGAACACTCAGTTGCTACTGGAATTAAAGAACATTAAAGAAGTATCAGCTCACTGCAGTATTACAGCTCAGAGAACCCATTCACATCTGTGGTGAAAATTACTCTGCTCTGAGTAACAATGTACCATAGATCACATTTTCAAGGATGTCTTTGTTGAAATCTGAGAACAGTTTTTAAAACCACTACGTACAACTCTTCATGTCAGTCAGTACACATCAGCTGTGTCTGAAATATATCCCTATAAAAGCATTTAGTAAATCCTTGGATTAGACAACTGCATACTACAGAAAACATAGAAATTGTATCTCTCATGAAAGAGTGTTGTGGAAACAGAGAATGGCAGTAGTTGTTTAGGCTTGCTACAAACAGTTTTGTTAATCCTGAGCAAATACTGTTCCTAACATGTCAGAGCATGCCAAATGAAGGGCCACCTCCAGTCTCATTAGGAGAAACACAGTTTCTTCTTCAGGCAGTTCAATGAACAAGTTCATTTGTTGCCAGGTTACTCCATCTCTAATTCCTTTGGCCAAAGGAAGGTAGAACTGGCATGTATCTGGAGATTCCACAATGAAAGTGGGCTGGCACATTTTTATTGAAAAATTCCTCCCCTTTTATGATGAATTTATATGTCAATGCATTAAATAGTGGCTTGACATCAGGTTGGGACAAAAATATGCCTATAACTATTACAGAGCTTCTCAAGGTACTCTGTGAAACAGCTTCAAACTGCAGACATTGAGAAAGGAATACAGCAAGCTTTCAGTTAAATCACTGCTACTGCACCAAGAAGATTAAGAACGCTGCTTCTGAATTCTCACCTTCCCCAGTAGAACAGTATTCTAGTGAAGTCATAAAAGAGACAGTTCATACCAATGGTATTAGTAGTACCGGAAAGGCACCTCTGAAAACAGCTACCATCAAAATGTCTTGTAAGTATGTAAAACTTTCAATTGAAAGGCAATCTTGGGCAAAATGTTACATCTTATTCTATTTTTCTACTGACTCCATTTTAGGTACAAAGAGTTCTTTCTATTACAGCAAATATATTTCAGACCCTTTGTCCTTGCCAGACAGCAGAAGAGCAAACAGCTCCCCATCCTTTTTTTTTTTTTTTTTCTTTTTACTTAAACTGGGAACATACAGCAGGGATATGAGTAAGCACGCAACAAAGGTATGTTTTCAACTTCCTAAAGATATAGCAACTAAATCTACTTCATTAAAAGCAAGCTTTTCCTTTATATTCTTCCTCTTTATCCTGGCCACTGGCAAAGTTGCATTAATATCCTATGAGTCATTCTTCCTTCAAAATCTCTCTCTGGGTAGTACTTGTTAATTAAACTTTCTCATCCTCTCTTTCTCTCCTTCCCTCGTACAGTTGTTGGCAACAGTCTCATATCCCCTCTTCTGAATACATATCTATATGTAATCTCCCATTATTACAGTGGTAGGAAGGAACTGACTGTCTTTTACCATGTGTGCCTGTTGAGCATACAATTACTAATTATATCAAATGTGCCTTGTGAGTGCTGCTGGTGATTTAAATCGTACATTTTCTTCATCTCTTTAGGACAATGTCATCTATTGCATAGTGCTTCTGTCTGATTCTTTGGTGGTATTTCAGCTACTGAACTTGAAAAGTTCTTCAGGTTCATAAAGAAAAAATGTGGAACATCTGCCTGCTTTCTTTGGATATGATTCTGCAGGAGCTGCAGTAGCCTGCTGTTTGGAAATGCGCGGTAGAAAATTAAATGTCATTTGAATACAGCACGTAACAATAGCCTGATGGCAGCAGCACAGCCAAAACCAATACTCACTACTGTTGCAGCTAGTAAAAACCATACACACTGAATTCTTAATTTCTTTTTTGTTTTTCTTTTTTTTTTTTTTTCCACTTCTTATGAAATAGTAGGAATTACTTTTTCATGAGAACTAGGAGGTTTCAATCCCAGTCATACAGATATTTCATGATGGATCGGTCTCACAAGATATATGGAAAAGCAAACATGAATGGGTAACATGAGCACAAGTGAGCAGCTACTATAGCTATTTATGCTCAGTGAAGGAAATTGACGAGGTGGCTAGGCGTTCAAGAATTTATAACTTACATCTTTACCTGTAGTTATTTACTACATAGCCCTATCCAGACTGACAGCTCCAGCTGTATGCATAGGGCAGAATAAGAAAAATGAAAAACAAATGAAAAACTGCTGATTAATAAGAAAAGCAAGATAAAAGTAGAGGAGTAAAAAAGCCAAAGTGAAATGAAATGAGACCTTCACCAGATGCTACTGTAGAAATGAATAATTAAAATGAAAAATCTTAATTTGAACATATAGGAATTCAGCAACAGTGATTAAATGTAGGCCAAGAAAGGCAGAGCAAACACAATGCAAGATCCAATCCAGACCTCATCCAGAAATCCATCCTCCTTGTAAGCAGAAACAAAGTTACACAGATTGCTACATTCTGGCTAGCCATGACTTTCCCATGGTGTTTATCTGGTAAATCTTTCCAAGTCCCTTTGGGACCCCCATTTCAATAGATTTAGCAGTAAGGTGAAGATAAGGAGAATGGGCCATTACACGTGTGAGGTTGGATCTTTTTTAGTTCTGTCATGTATGAACATCAAAAGCATTTGTTGGGACTGCACTTGTCAAATTGCAAGCCAGCATGTGAAAACAGCTGTCTATCCTCAGCACCAACAAACATGAATAGATCTGTCATCATAATTACAGCTCAGAGCTGGATTGTCTTCAAATACCAACAACAGTCTGCACTGTGAGCGATGTCAAATAAGACTGACTCAACTGGTTAAGGAACCATTTGTCGCGAAAACATCATGATACTCTCCTAGAAAGGATTGCAAAAGTTTCTGCTTAACAAAGTCTGTTATTTCTCATGCTAAATATTTAATGACTTGGTAAAAGAAGTCACTCTAGGAAAAAAAAAAAAAATGATTTACACATTTAATAAAATATTATGCCATCTGTTAATAAGCATGTAATTTAAATTTGATCAGACAGTATTGTTTCCATATTACAGCAGCAACTGTCTTCATATACCACTTTACAGATCTATTACATATATTTCTTTATGCACATACAGTACCTGGGGGGGAGCGTAGGGGGGGCTTAAAATGGAATACTGAGAATTTCATTGCCAAAGATCTCTGCTTTAGCAACAAGCGACTGAGAGGTATGTGAAAGAAAGCATCTTGCAACTTAGAAGTGACCTAGCCAAAAGTGATCTAGGAATCTGAGGAATAATAAAGACCTGCAATGGAAATATCACACTGTTAATGTAGCTGGTCAGCAAATTAACCATGAACATTAAATTTCTGTGTATATAAATGATCATATGATAAGGGGATAGGCTTATTCCAGGAAAAAAGCTCAAGACAGAAATCTCCTTGGAGAAACAGGAACCAAAAATATGATCCCAGGATTCCCAGTTGTTGCTCTGAACAAAAACTGTCCAATGAAATAAGCACCTACTTCCCTCAGGAAGGTAGATCTAGAGTAAATACCCCCAAAAGAATAATACCCTCACAAAACAATGAAGGCAGATAGCACAGTGACTCAAGGCTTATCCAGATAGAATAAAGACAGACAGTAAACTAAGAAGGGCTCACCTGCCACCAAAGGTCAAGGCTCACCTGGAACTCCACACAGGAGGGATCTCCAACAAAAGAACCTTCACCAGACATGGTCAGCCCTTAAATGGGGTCTGGGAGAGGTGGAGCTAGACTCCACCCCTTCCAGTCACACAGGTGAATCCCCTTCACCTGTGCTCCTGTGGCTGACTCAGTGCTTCCCTCTGGTGATCAATCAGTGGCTCAGGCCGTGACTAAACAGTTCCCATACAGTGTGGCTGTGCAGAAGTGGCTTGTCTTTCACATCGCTGTCGCCACTGCTTAAATGCACTACCCACTGCTTCACTGTGCTCACATGCATTGTTTGGGTCTCCATAGCTGTTCAGCAAGCATTGATGAATGTCTGTGGGTCTCACTTATTCCTCATGGGCAATCTCAGTGACACACCTTTCCTTCATAAGCACTTCCATGTCAGACACCATTTCTCAGACTCCCCCTCTGCTGCCAGCTGTCACATGGCAGCAACATGTCATGGGATATTGGTCCAACCTTTGCTGCTGTACCACCAACAGCCACCTCTAACAGTTCCCATACAGCACATTACAGTTTTCAGATGTGAGATTACAAACTGGCATTCCTTAATTACAGTTTCTAATATTTGTTCTCTAAGGATACAGTTTCTCTCAAATTTGATTATTTCTTGATGTTCAACATTCAACAATTGGCAAGCTCAGATATTCTGCTTTCGCATCATACATTACTCCTCAATTATTTCAATTATCATTTAGTATACACTAAAAGTATATGTGAATTCTAGTAAAGAACTGCCAAACAACTGGAATTACAGGAAACCAGTACTATCATCTATAGAAATCAAAAGTGACTACTGAGAGACAGTTCAGTCTCTAGAAATCATCTAGAGCAAGAGTTTGCACATATTTGACAAGAAGTTTTAACACGTGTGCTTTGTCAAAGGTGGCCAGCCACCACAAGGTTGTGTTTAGCCACAGGGATCCTCTTGCGTCCCTCAAGGGAAACGTGCATCTTCTGCTCTCTTTTCTTTTCTGAAATGTGTGTATGTCAGTGCATGCAGCACGGGGAATAAACAGGAAGAATTAGCGATCCCTGTGCTGTTGCACGGCCATGTTCTCATTGCAGTCATGGAGATATGGTAGGACAGCTCACACGACTGGAAAGCTGACGTGGATGGCTGTGTACTTTTAAGGAGGAAGAGACCCATGAGACAAGGCAGTGGAGTTACCCTTTCCATGAGAAAGCAACTGGAATGTATTGGGCTCTGCCTACAGATGAATGATGAACGAGTGAAGAGCTCATTGGTGAGAATTAAGGAACAAGCTAAAATGGGGGAGAGCATCATGGGTAGTTGTATGGGGGCTGCAGAGACACAGTCTTAACCACTGAACTGAGCACCTGAAAGAAAGATCTGGCCGGCCCTGGGAGCACAGGTGAAGGTGCATGACCTGCATGACCAGAAGGGGTGGAGCCAGGCTGCACCTCTCTCAGACCTCATTTAAGGGCTGACTGCCACTGAGGTAGCTTCTCTTGTTGGAGAGCTCTCCTTTGTGGAATTCCTGTCCTGCAAGCCTAGAACTTCAGAAATGGGTGAGCGCTCAATATCATTTTTATGTAACATCTTCTTGTTTGTGCTGGCCTCTTTGTTTTCATGACCTTTACAGCAGTAAACAGTATAGCTAGTCTTGTCAGGAAGAGGGAATTGGCAAGGCCTTTTATAGACAGCTGAAAGTAGCTTCATAACTGCAGGCCTTGGTTCTTATAGGGGACTTAAGCTGCCCTGATGTTTGTGGAAAAAGCGAAACCCCTGGACTGAGGGTTTAGCAGGTTCCTGCAGTGCATGGAAGTTTCCTTTCTGGTGCAAGAGGTGAAGGAACTAATAAGGGGAGGTATGCTGCTGGACCTTGTTCTTACAAGTAAGGAAGAATTGGTTGGGAGTGTAAAGGCTGGGGGCAACCATGAGACAGTAAAATTCAGGATCTTCTGTGGAAAAAACATGGTAATAAGCTAAAATTGTGACCCTGGATTTCAGGAGAGCCACCTTTATCTTCTTCAAGTACCTATGGGGAAGAATTCCATGGGTTAGTGTATCAAAAGGTAAAGGGCCACAGGAGTGACTGATATTCAACCAATTCTTCCAAGCTCAAGTTTGGTGCATTCCTAAGAGTAAGTGATCAGGTAAAGGTGGAAAGAGACCCACATGGATGAACAAGATGCTCATGGAAGAACTCAAGAGAAAGAAGAAAGACCATGGAATGCAGAAAATGGATCTGGTTACTTGGGAGGAATATGGGTATGTTGTCAGGATATGCAGGGGTGCTGCAAACAAGGCTAAAGCTCACTTGGCATTAAATCGGGTGGGGAAGGTCAAGGATGACAAGAAAGGCATCCTTTAGTATGGCAAAAGCAAGACTAGGGAAGATGTGGGTCTGCTTCTTAATGAGAAGAGTGCCCTGGTAATGGAAGACAACAAAAAGAGTTCTTGAACATCTTCTCTGCTTCAGTCTTTATTGCAAGACTGTCTGTTGGGAATCCCAGACCCTGATGGTAAGAGACTCAGAGTTTAGGGAAAGGAAGACTTCCCCTAGGTCAAGGAGAATCTGTTCACAGATCATCCAGACAAGCTTGACACCTGCAAATCCATGCATTCCCATGGGATGCACCCCCACAAGTGCTGAGACAGCTAACAGAAGCAACTGCAGAACAGCTCTCTATTATCTTTGAAAGATTTATCTTTGAAAGATCATGGAGAATGGGAGAGGTGCTTGAGGTCTGAAGAAAAGCCAGTCTCACCCCAAAAGGGGCAAGAAGAATGGCCCAGGAAACTGCAGGCCAGCCAATCTCAGCTCTGTTCCTGGAATGGCAATGGCAATCCAGCTTATTCTGGATGTCATTTCCAAGGAACTGGAAGAAAAGAAGGCTATCAGTAGCAGTCAAGATGGATTCTCAAGGGGGCAATAATGCTTGACTTATCTGGTGGCCTTTTATGATGTCATGACCAGCTGTGTAGATGAGGGATCAATGTCAAGTAACTTGACTTCAGAAAAGCTTTGGTGTCCCATAGCATCCTCAGGGCTAAGCTTAGGAGGTGTGGAGTAGATGAGTGGACGTGCTGTAGGGAACCTGCTTTAGCAATGGGGTCAGACTTGGTATCCTCTAGAGGTCCCTTCTAACCCCTGTGATTTTGCTATTGTTGTTAAGTCTCTTATTTTCAATATGGAGAGATTTTTTTCATTTGCTACATGGGGCTGTATTTACAAAAAAAAGTAAACTGAAAGAGGACTTTCAAGTCAATTGTAGCAGGAGCTAAACATGAAACCCTTGGCTTGCTTTGCATCTATACTTGAAGTATGTGAAAATGTGCAGACACTGAACCTTAAAATCTTTCACACTACAAGGGACATCAGTAGTTTTCTAGTCTATCATCTTGTTCAGAATTCCAGGAGCATCTCTTAGTTTGGTCCTGTTTTTAATAAATGTATTCCTGGTAATTAGTATGTTCTCTCAACATCTTTAATAAGAAAATACATTGTCATTATGTTAGAGTGTTCTTCAATTGGCAATACTCCTAAGCAGCTCACTGGAAGTATCTGAAAGGGTCTTAAAAGTCAGTAGCTATTTTAAAGCTCTCTCATTGCCTGAGGGCCAACAAGGTCACAATTTTTAAAAATGAAACTTTGGGTTTTGGCTCTGTCATTAAATGTAGGCACATTGTATAGCACTTACTTCTGCAAACTGAGTAGTTGGCAGCTATGATTAGTAAAGCTGCCTACTGCAATAAATAACAAAACTAAGGCACAAAATTATATGTCTGTTTACCAAAAGTTAAACGACATTCTAATGTAAGAAAATGCTGTCATTATGAAGTTATAAAGAAACTAAATAGATGTAGCTGGATAAATACTCTCAAATATACAACGATTTCAAGAGGCATTTTAAAGTGAATGTACCACAGACAGGACTTGATTCTTGTTCAAGCTGACGAAAATGCATAACTAATGGTGGTGGCTGTTGAAAAACAGCATTTTATAGCTGACATTTGATCTATTGAATAGTGTTGTGCTCTTTGTAGCTGTTGCAGATTTCATGGAAGTAAATAGGAGGTATTACTTTATGAACAAGTTACATAAAATGATAGAACCCAGGAAAATGAAATATTTGAGGTTTTACAAAGACAAATTAGTATCAGATAGGGTGCAGTAACACTTAAATTGGACAGTACTGGTAACAAACTGATGGTTACCAATGGCGTAAGGCAGGGAGACACAGATGTAAAGTCTGGTGATGGTTACCCTCTGAGCTGCAGATTGCAGTGTTTGAATTCAAGCCTACCTTCTGTAAAATTACTACTTTTTCCATCCCTCAAGCCCTGCTCAATGCACATACTTAGTCACTGTATATGGTATGCGAAGGCAGAAGAGAAACCTGTAGTCTGCTTCATTTTCTGTTTATTTGTAGTTAATTCTTACTTAAGCTGCTATCGTTCCACTCCACAGAAAAAATCAGTGAGGTGATAGTAGTTGATTCACAATTTTAAAAGCTGTTTATGGACATGTGGAATCTCAAATATAAAAAATACTGTAACTCAGCATAGTGGCTTTTTTTTAAAAAATGTTTAGTTTTAAAGTTTCTCTATAATTCATAGGTTACAATAAGCAAATCAGTTTGTATGAGTTCAAGACAGACTGCCAACTGATGATGATGCAAAATCATCTCAGGACAGGCACCTGTATTCAACATATGATATTCTCATTCTTCATCCTTGAAAAACTCAAATAATTAATCCAAAACAGATGACAAGTCTGGTTCTGTCAGCTCAGAGGGAAAACAATCTTTTCTATGAAATACTAAATCCCTGTGTACTTATAGATTACTCTAGAACCATGGCAGCTGAGGGAGGGTGATTACATTGTAGGGCTGTAGCTCGAAAAAAGAGGACTTGTATTTCAAAGAGACATTCTTGTATAACACAGTATTGTTCTGTGTGATTAAGGTTTGCAGAATCCTTTTTGAATTTCTCATGGGGATATGTGGGGAATGTGCAAGGGACAAAGAATAGAATAGAGTGTTGCAGCTCTGCTAGTGATTATCTCGAACTCAAAAAGTATCACATTACTTGTTGTTATGAAGCTGAGCTAAGAGAAGGCCTTTGCAAATGAGAAAATCTATTATTTGTGATGAAATACAACATAATCTCCACTTTGGACTACGCAACTCAGCAAGAATAAATAGATGTCCTCAAGAAAGAGCCCCTGAAACTCACTCATCTTTTGTGTGAGCCTGCAGAGGGAAAGAGAAGATATGTTTCAGTTCCATCCTGATGAGACAGAGAATAGTTCTGTAATGGTTGCTAGCATTTCTCTGTTATTCTCTAATAACACACAGAATAACTAGCTAGAATAATAAGTAAAGGTAGAAAAACTGTGAAAAATTAAAGGCTTGTACAAAGAAATGGTGATTCACAAACCAGGTTTTGTGTACTCAATTCTTTGAGTCTGAGTTACGTGAAGCTCAGTGTACTATTCACACTTCTGCCAAAGGCCACTGTAATAAAGTTGAAAAATATTACAATTTTAAGCATGATTAAATCATTAAGAGCTTGTTTTGAAGCTTACGTGGAATGGAAGTAGTGGAAAGGCTTGGATGCAACTGTGAATCATGGAATTGTACCGATTCCACTTTGAAAACCTGTTCTCCAAACACTGGAGAAGTACTCTGTGGCTAGGAAAAATAGGCCAAACCAGTTTCCCAATGCAGTGCCCCTGTAAAAGTGTGAAATTTCACCAACCCATAACATACTGCTCGCTGTGGCACCTTTGCAAGTCCTGTTTCCTGCCAACCATGTGATAACCTAAGACTATATTTGAAACTGATAGAAAATGAAAAGATGATGGGGAAATAGTTGACAAAATCAAATACAAGTAATCCAGTCTAGAAACTTGTCAGAAGTAGGCATCAAGTAGGTAGCATGAGACACACTCTGGAAATGCCTTTCTCCAATCACTTTCAGAAAGTTTTTTTAGGTTTTACAGCTTCTAGAAATTGAGGATTGATGTTTAATGAAATAAAAGATAATTTCAAATGAGAGATTCATAGCTTATTATTTGTGAGAAAGTGTTATGACTCTAACATACTTTCTGCTTACTCTGATAGAGCTCTCATCTTCAATTTTTTCCCCCATTTTCCTGCTTAATTTGTACAACTCTTGAACAATTAAGCACGACTCTTTCCTTCTTTACTGATGCTCCTTTATAGATTAGCAGATAGGTAAGATGGTCTGCCTGTGATAATTAAGTAACGGCTGCATTTGAAGCTTCCACTAATAAAGCTGGCCACTTAGCTGTCATTTATTTCCTAAAAGATTTTACGGAAGACATGTCATTTACTCACACAACTAAAAAGGCAAATCTTCTTAAACAAAGGTTACAAATAACCAGTTACTTTCTGAAGGCAGAGACAGTTACAAGAAATATCATCATGAAACTTTTTCCCATTAACATGGTGGCAACAATGGTGTTGTCCTGGATTTCATTTTTCATAGGCACTGAGTTTATTAGCAGATGTCTCAGCAAACAAAGTTCACTTTTCAGAAGCCCAGATGGAGTTCTATGGTATTGTTCAAATTCTACTTAAGTTTACACAGTTGTATTTATTTTAATGAACCTTAAAGAAGTTAACACTTGGCACAATGCTGCCATGTAGAATCACAACTTTGGGGTGACACTGAACTGATAGATATAATGTTCATACTATCTTTTTTTTCCAAGGCCAAACTGATTTAAAGCCTGGGGACTTCTCAAATGCTGTGATTTCTTAGTTCTTATGCCACTCATATAAAAAAAACAGTTCCTATCAAAGCATGTTAAAAAGAGTGGTTATAAATGAAAAGTTTTGTGTAACACCAGGGAAACCTATTGTGTGAGACTAGATTTTGGACTAATTAATGGCTATCCTTTCATGGTTTTAATTGGAAATCAGAAAAACACAAGGATATGAAAGCAGATCCAGCAATTAAGCAGTGAGTGGATATCAAATGGCAAAGCACAGTGTTAGATGGTATGTCACTGTAAGTTTAATTTTTTCTAGCTCAGTTCGGCTCTACATATTCTCAGTAGAAAGTGTTCCACACATTTCATGAGTTACACTGAGCTTTTGTTGAATGAATGAGATGTGATTAAGCTTAAGCACGT